>LR812527.1:13820161-13872661 GCA_903798195.1 Danio kyathit
CTCTACAAAACTATATGCTTAATGCTTACAATGTTGGTATTACTGTTTTAACAGCTTTTAAAATGTTTAATTCCATATGGGTATGAGTTAAATGATTCTTAAGGATACTGTTATGCCCCAATTTGTCAGAAACATTTGAGATACTCATGAATTCAGAATGTACTTTTTTTTTTTTTTTTGCAAAGTGTTCATGTTGCTTAACATGCCGTGACATGTCTGCTGGGCAGTCAATGAAGAACATGGTGTGGCTTTATGTAGTTTTTTTTTTTTTTTCAATGCAGGTTTATCAAGAGATAAGACTAGAATTAACAACTCATTTTAGGCAGTTCAGAGACTATTAAAAGACAGTAGGCTAACTCTGTTTGTCATGCATTTTGAGCTTTGAAACACTTCAGATCTTTATATTCACAAACAGCAACTTAAAAGAGGAACACATTAAAGCGAAACATTAATGATGATGTAAAGAACTGCTTCAGATGGTGTGAGATAAAGGCTTTAACACTATCTGAGGAAGAATTCTGCGAGGCATTTTACATGCTGCAACAATATGCTCACAGCCCTGCTTGCTGTTCTCACAGTAGTTTACAATGCCCCTTTGGTATTCAAGTGAAAGACAACACAAATAACATGCCGGTCAAATGTCATTCAGCTCCACTATGCATTAAACAGCAGGTCAAGTTGAGAAAATAGCACGCTGTTCTTTCACTTCCTTAAATCTAAGAGCCCGCACATAAAATCAATACTCAAATTGAATGAAGTAGTTAAAGCGCCGTGTGTAATTGGAATCAAAACACATTTGAGGTAATTAGACAATTTCTTTTAACAGAGGTGGAGGGGTTATCTCGTTTTTGGGTTATCCGACTGGTTTATTGACCTCAACGGCCACCACACACTGACGGAACTCCTTTCATTAGAAATCCTTTGGTTTCAGGTATGCCCTTTTTGTTGTTACATGTCAGTCTTCCTCTCGGAACTCTATTCTTGGACTTTCAATCAATACGCTCACAAGGCTATAAATTCCCTGCCAGTGTCTGTTTCATTAAGTGCGTCTGATTCACCCTCCACCCCTGGAGCAGTGTATCACCTCTTCTAGTGAATCTCCCCCCCAGCCACACTTCACCGGGCCACAAAATCAATCAATACGGTAATTAATGCAAACACGCCAGGTGTTCTGTCTGAAGCTGAGAACCATGAGGGGAAGTTAAAGGCTTTGTTTTATCTCCATGTTACAACTGTGTGGAAATTTGTGATTCAGAAAATAGATTATTCTTGTTCACTTGACAACGTGTGGGATGTTGGACTG
Source organism: Danio kyathit (assembly GCA_903798195.1). NCBI lineage: Eukaryota > Metazoa > Chordata > Actinopteri > Cypriniformes > Danionidae > Danio > Danio kyathit. Next base: position 13,821,465 of record LR812527.1, read on the forward strand.
ATTAGAATATGAGGATGAGTGGGATGTCAGTCAAAAAAAAAGTAAAACAGTAAAGTTCTCTTTTAGTTTTTGATTATAAAATGCTAACACATTTGCAGCAATATACAGTATTCCTAATGACCATCCAGATGCCATCCACACTGCTGAGAGTAATCTATAGATCAATAGCTATATTAAATGAATTTGTAAGATTCAATTCTATCAGCCCATCAACGGAACTCTGATGAAGGGTCAAAAGTTAAATCCGTGTAAAGCTGCCTTTCCACTGCACACGACAAACGACAAGTGACAGACCGGAAGTCATTCATTTCCAATGGTGAGTAGTTCGGGAGCTGTGTGGAGTTCTGATCATATCCATATGTGGAAAATTCGGATCCGATTTGAGCTGCGGATTCGTTGAAATATTTGAACTCCTGTGACTAGACCGTATGCAACCGACCGACTGGATGTGATGTATTCCACAGTTGTCCAAGCAGGTCCTTGTGCGCGAGATGAGAAATAGGGAGTTTTTCGTTATTTTTTAAATCAGAAAAAAAGTCTGTATTAAAATATATATATATATATATATATATATATATATATATATATATATATATATATATATATATATATATATATATATATATATATATATATATATATATTTCTATTCATAAATGAGTAATAAAAAATACAGGCAGTGCAGAATTATTAGGCAAATGAGTATTTTGACCACATCATCCTCTTTATGCATATTGTCTTACTCCAAGCTGTATAGGCTCGAAAGCCTACTACCAATAACCATATTAGGTGATGTGCATCTCTGTAATGAGAAGGGGTGTAGTCTAATGACATCAACACCCTATATCAGGTGTGCATAATTATTAGGCAACTTCCTTTCCTTGGCAAAATGGGTCAAAAGAAGGACTTGACAGGCTCCGAAAAGTCAAAAATAGTGAGATATCTTGCAGAGGGATGCAGCACTCTTAAAATTGCCAAGCTTCTGAAGCGTGATCATCGAACAATCAAGCGTTTCATTCAAAATAGTCAACAGGGTCGCAAGAACCGTGTGGAAAAACCAAGGCGCAAAATAAACTGAGAACTGAACCATGAACTGAGAAAAGTCAAGCGTGCAGCTGCCAAGATGCCACTTGCCACCAGTTTTGCCATATTTCAGAGCTGCAACATCACTGGAGTGCCCAAAAGCACAAGGTGTGCAATACTCAGAGACATGGCCAAGGTAAGAAAGGCTGAAAAACGACCACCACTGAACAAGACACAAGCTGAAACGTCAAGACTGGGCCAAGAAATATCTCAAGACTGATTTTTCTAAGGTTTTATAGACTGATGAAATGAGAGTGAGTCTTGATGGGCCCGTGGCTGGATCGGTGAAGGGCAGAGAACTCCAGTCCGACTCAGACGCCAGCAAGGTGGAGGTGGAGGATCAAAGAGGATCAAAGATGAGCTTGTGGGGCCTTTTCGGGTTGAGGATGGAGTCAAGCTCAACTTCCAGTCCTACTGCCAGTTTCTGGAAGACACCTTCAAGCAGTGGTACAGGAGGAAGTCTGCATCCTTCAAGAAAAACATGATTTTCATGCAGGACAATGCTCCATCACACGCGCCCAAGTACTCCACAGCTTGGCTGGCAAGAAAGGGTCTAAAAGAAGAAAAACTAATGACATGGCCTCCTTGTTCACCTGATCTGAACCCCATAGAGAACCTGTGGCCCATCATCAAATGTGAGATTTACAATGAGGGAAAACAGTACACCTCTCTGAACAGTGTCTGGGAGGCTGTGGTTGCTGCTGCACGCAATTTTGATGGTGAACAGATCAAAACACTGACAGAATCCATGGATGGCAGGCTTTTGAGTGTCCTTGCAAAGAAAGGTGGCTATATTGGTCACTGATTTGTTTTTGTTTTGTTTTGAATGTCAGAAATGTATATTTGTGAATGTTGAGATGTTATATTGGTTTCACTGGTGAAAATAAATAATTGAAATGGTATATATTTGTTTTTGTTAAGTTGCCTAATAATTCTGCACAGTAATAGTCACCTGCACACACAGATATCCTCCTAAATAGCTCAAACTAAAAACAAAACTAAAAACTACTTCCAAAAATATTCAGCTTTGATATTAATGAGTTTTTTGGGTTCATTGAGAACATGGTTGTTGTTCAATAATAAAATTAATCCTCAAAAATACAACTTGCCTAATAATTCTGCACTCCCTATATATATATATATATATATATATATATATATATATATATATATATATATATATATATATATATATATATATATATATATATATATAACAACTAACAAATATCCTGTTGCACTACTACACTTGATTTTGGTTTTATTGTAAAAAACAAAAAAAAAAAGACGAAAACGTGTTAAATGAGAATATTTAATATTTTATAGCATACTTCTAAAATAAAGATGATTTAGTATTCAAAAACGTTATTTTTTATTATTATTATTATTATTTTTAAATAAATTGGTTTTACCCTTCATATTTTCTGATTTTCATAGTATATGTATTAATTTCGGTACTTTTACCATAAACCGACATATCAACCATTTGGTAGAGGTTGATATTTTAGAAATTATGGGATGTGTTGGGGAAAAAAATGCATTGAGTGTGTTAACTAGCGACAAAGGAGTTAAAAATGCAATCCGTTTTTTTTTTTCTTGGTGAGGCAGTTAAAGGGATATCACAGCAGAACGTAGCCGTAAATCGTTAACTGTTTATGGATACCCAATTCGAAACGGTGTTAAAAAAAAAAAAAACATCTTCGAGTTTCCCAGCAGTAAACCTGACCCGAGTGTCCAATTTCCGAAAAGCAAACTCATATTTATGACAATTCCGATAGCACATGCAGGCGGCATTGAGCGGGCCATTGAGTGCAATGTCGCTGTCCGTGGTGCTGAAGTGGAAACCGGCAGCAGAGGAAACCGGAGGTCAGTAAGCAACTCAAAAGTTAGAATCACATTCAGATCGCTGTCGCAATGATCTAAAGGCGCATTGATTGTTTAGGGGAGCTTATAATTGACCGATATACTATTTAATCAACATCAGCACACACTGTCCTCCTGGGCCGAGCTTGATCCAGTGATGCCAAGCAAGCACACGTTCTCTCCAGTTATTTGCACTTCCTCCTCTCTCGTTCTTTTGCGGCAGCAGATTAGAGTTCACACGCCATTAGTCACGGTGGGGTGTTGCGCGCGGATCCCGCGCCGAGAAATCTTCTTTGTGTCAGGATCGCTTTGTCCCGCCGCGGCGGCTTATCTCCGGGACGAACGCACAATTACTTTTTAACGATTTCATGCCGGTTCATTACGAGAGCAGGGGCCCGCGCACAGAGACTTATAAAAGGTAATCAGACATAATTAAGCTCGCACCGGTGCCTATCGTATAGAAGAATGTGGTCAAACTTCAGTGCCGTGACCCATGCTATTATAAACCTAAATACCAAGAGACCTTTTCACATTAGCGTCTCTCTCTCTCTCACACACACACACACACACACACACACACACACACACACACACACACACACACACACACACACACACACACACACACACACACACACACACACACACACACACACACACACTCTCCATCCCTCTCTTTCTAAAATCATTCACAAAACTGCATAAAGTCGTAAATCCACATACGTAGTCAACATTTAAAGTGGTTCAAAACCTTTCATCTAAGTTGTCCTAAAACGGAACAACACCCTTTATTGTTTTAAAAATAAAAATAATAAAAATAAACTTTTTTGATTCACTACAAATGTTGACTATTGTACACATCCAAACTTTGTTTGTAGCATACATTTTCTTTTCTTTTTTTATATACACTACAAAAGTTTGGGGTCGTTTTTTTTCACCTTTTTTTTTTAAAGAAAATGAATCTGTTCATCAAGGCGGCATTTATTAAATGTTAAAAAAAATGTTACATTGTTACATATGTATTAATTAAATATTTATTTATTACTTGTATGCAGTGTTGGGGAGAATACTTTGTAAATGTATTTAGTTACAGAATACAGAATACCTGCTTTAAAATGTATTTTGTAACGTATTCCGTTACTTTGCTTAATCCTTGTACTGTATTCTAAATACTTGGAATACTTGGAATACTTCCCCTTGAAAACAGCCTTCAAGTCTATTAAATGTCACACTATGCGTTGGTAGCAATTTCTGCAAGTAAAGGGCCTCTAATGCTAAACATTATTGACTGACAGGGAAAAATAAATAAAACAATATAATTATGTTTATTGAATAACGTTTATTTATCAAAGTGTCAACAAATTCAATTTCTGTTTCTGTAATAAAGATAAAAAGTGCTTGAACATAGACAGCATTACTGTCTGTAATATACAATATATGTATATAATATGCATTTTGCTTACCCTTTGTATTTCACAGTCTGCACAGAAAAATATCAGGTATAAGAAAAGAAAAACTTCTAAATAGTTTATGTAAAACCAAGGTAATGTAACAGGTTCTAGCCAACATTTTAATTTCTATTATAAAAACTTCTCACCTAAGAACAATATTGCAAAAATTAGAAGAATGCAAAATGTGTTTGCTTTACAAAAATGTAAACATCAAAATGAACAAGTTTTGTTTTAAGTCAAACATATTAGCCAGTAGCCACCTATCTACAGTACCTAACTATCACGGTCACCAGCGAGCTTCAACCAGAGATCGCTGGTATACAGACTCACATTCACTTAACAACAAATCCTGCCTCACATGGACAACATATTCAGTCACGCCACACACACACACACACACACACACACACACACACACACACACACACACACACACATACGTGTTTTGCTATACTTGTGAGGGCCATGACCCTGCAGCATGTTGTGAGGACCCCCCTTTCTGGTAATGCTAGGAGAATGAAAAAAATAGTAGTGCCACTAGAGGGGAGCCTAGAATCAGGAAATCACTTAAAATCCGCAAAAACACCATGTTTTCAAAACTGGTGGAGTCCATACCTGCCAACATTTGGTTCGTAAATTCCGGGAGACCCCACCGGGGGGGGGGGGGGGGGGGGACGTCAAACGCTAATTTGCATATTACTCACGTAATCGCGTTCTACCATTTCTTTTTGTTTAACAGCCTATGGTAAATAAATGGGGTATTTTGTATTCGCACTACGCTTTATGTAAGCTTGTCAATTTAACTAAATTTATTGCTGTTTGAATACAGTATATCATTATAGATGAGTAGGGAATTTGCAGTAATCGCTCAGACGTAATAAACTCAGACAAGTTCTGAAACTCTGACTTAAAACATCTCTGATTGTGAACAAGAATAAACGGTCAAATTAAATTGTTAAAATAAAGGAGAAGCAGATCGGGTTGACTGTACAAGGGAAATACCTTCACACTGCCACCTGTTCTAAATCATTTGCCGTCGGTACATAGAGAGGTGCTCTGCTCTCAGTATAGCGGGAGGGGTGAGAGAGGTTTGGGGAGATGGGGGCGCGCGAACTGTAGCGCGCTGCGCGCGACCGAAAGAGCACAAGCACCAAGTTTCAGCCTGGACTGTACCAAAATGCTGAGGTGCGGGGGGGCGGGGGAATTCCGGGAGTTTACCGGGAGACAGAACAATACGGGAGACGGGTCTGAAATACGGGAGACTCCCGGGAAAAACGGGAGTGTTGGCAGGTATGGTGGAGTCGGCTGGAGTTTTGTGAGGACCGCGCTGTTACTAGGCAGATTTCAGTTTAGCGGTTATGGGAAGCGGTTATTAAAAGCGCTAATAGAAGCTGATTTTAGTCCAAATAACACTTTTAAACACTGAATTAATTAGTTTGACTATCATTTTAATTACTCAAACAGTTCAAAATGCTGATACATTTAGTAAATAAGCCTACTGATTTCATATGATTGGTTAATACAGTCTCGACGGTCTCGACTAAGGAAAATCATGCTAGATCACAAAATGGTCATTTCATTTGGTCGGTCATGGTCATTGACACCAATTTCTATTTTTGTGTGTCCGTGAACACGAACCCTGCCAACATTTGGTTGATTCAAGAAATGAACTTACTATAATTAGTGGTGAAACGGATCGAGGTTGATTCCATCCACACAGATCGTTCTCTACGGAATGCACATGACCTCCGGGTTAACTGTAAATTCATCAATCATAGAGAAATGATGTCTGTCCATCTCGCATCCATCCGAACTGCTGCGTAAAGCTGAGTAAAAGCGCAAATGACGAGTCCACGCGCGCCACAGCACTTCCGGAATATCGACTCACTGCAAACTCATCATGATTCACTAATGCTTTTGACTAAAGTCAGTCATGATGACACTTACTCCATCCATGCTACCACCTTATAAAGCAGGCTAATAATAATAATAATACTTGTTATATTTATATATTTTTCCAGAGATTTGTCAGCTGTTTACTGTTGCATGTTTTAATCATATTTATTTGTTTTACAGTACACATTTTTATAATGCATGTTGCATGAGTCTAGATGATAACGGTTTAAAAACATTATTTGGTTACACTTTATTTTAAGGTGTCCTTGTTACAGCATTATTATACATTTAAATACTGAGTAATATTAATTAACTACATGCACATACTCTATGGTTAGGATTATGGTTGGCCTACATGTAACATCTATAACAAGGACACCTTAAAATAAAGTGTTACCCAATACTTTTATTGTTAATCTGTTGATATCTTCAGGGTATTTTCAAAACTACATTTTTATAAAATTCTCCAACCTGCTTATATTATGATATAGAATAGCAGCTGAATTAAAATCTGTGATATGAGCTGCACTGTGAGTTTGAGCAGTTGCACAACTGAAGAGTTTACAAATCAGAGAAAACAAGATAAAAACACTGCAGTTGAAGTTTACGCTGATGACAAACACCACTCTAACCACAGACATGGTCTTGGTCACAAGTTATTTTAGTTTTAGCAGTTGAGTGAAATACCCACTTTGATATAAAGTATAGAGAAACAAAACCTCAGTTATTTGACAACCACCACAATACAAGCTCCAAAAATAGAAATCAGAGAAGATGGCCATTTATTTATAACAGAAATGTTTTATTGAATTAAAACATCGACACAGAATGCCTGTCAAAAGCAGGCTCACAAGCCCAACACCTAACAGTGTAGTCAGCTCTAAAAGTACACAACTGGATAGCAAAACTGAAGGAAGAAAGACAAATGTAGTTTTGTTTCATGTGCAGAATAAAGAGTCAGAAAATCAGAATGAATTTAAGAGAGATAGAGGATAGTTCAAGGTTAGTTTACCCAAAAATGACACTTATTTTAAGAACAGAAAGTTAATCAAGCAGTTTCTTCTTTTTGATTGGATTGCATTGTGAACATGATTTCTCTCCAGCCCCTAGTTTGAAGCACTGGTTCTTTCTCTACACTCTCAGAAATAAAGGTATACGTGAGCTGTCACTGGGGTGGTACCTTTTCAAAAGGTACACATTTGTACTTAAAGGGTCCATATTGCTACCTCAAAAGTATATGATAGTACCTAAAAATGTTAAGAGGAACACTTTGTACTTTTTAGGTACTAATATGTACCCTTAAGGTATTAATATGGACCTTTTAGGTACAAATTTGTACCTTTTGAAAAGGTACCACCCCAGTGACAGCTCACGTATACCTTTATTTCTGAGAGTGTAGGCACTTTAAACTTTGTCTTTCACAGGAACTTTCATTAGCATTATGCAGGTCCCAAGCTGTCGCCAAACTGCTTTTTTTCCAGCATCACTTCAGGGCCTTTTCTGACTGTTCTGCCTGGAAGAACCTACAAAAAAAGAATCAGAAAAGCACATGACATGATTGAAGTAAACATGTATATTAAGTAGGTATGACTTTGCTTGAGTGTTAATAACAATAAAATCACCATGTATACATCTATTATAGTCCTTGTGTATTGCATTATTTTACATGCGCACTGAACAACACCTAAATTGAAGAATGTAGTAATATAGTAGTAGTAGGAGCAGTAATATCAGTGGAGGCAGTGGTAGGTATTTTAGCATCAGTAGCAGAGGCTTTAGTAGCTTTTAGAAAATTATATGACTGAGTAGTAAAAATGACAGAGATTTCTATGAGGGTTCATGTTTTTGCTGTATGAGCATATATTTCAAATACTGACGTAGTACACATCACAAAAAGTCAAAATAATAGGGATCCTTAAACTAATCCATAAAATTGATAATTATTGATAAAGACATTTGTTGTCAATTAATGGCATTATCAATTAGTTTGAGTGGCAAGACAAAATAACTCAAAATGCTAAAGAGTTCAGATAATGATCTACTTAAGAATATGAGCTGCCAATAAAACATTAGTAAGAGGAGTTGAGATCAACCAGCATGAGGATGTCTGATAATATTTTTTCTTCTGGAGAAAGTCTTATTTGTTTTATTTCGGCTAGAATAAAAGCAGTTTTTAATTTAAAAAAAGCATTTTAAGGTCAATATTATTAGCCCCTTTAAGCTATATATTTTTTCAATAGTCTACAGAACAAACCATCATTATACAATAACTTGCCTAATTACCCTAACCTGCCTAGTTACCCTAATTACCCTAGTTAAGCCTTTAAATGTCACTTTAAGCTGTATAGAAGTGTCTTGAAGAATATCTAGTCTAATATTATTTACTGTCATCATGACAAAGAGAAAATAAATCAGTTATTAGAGATGAGTTATTAACACTATTATGATTAGAAATGTGTTGAAAAAAAATCTGCTCTCCGTTAAACATAAATTGGATAAAAAAATAAACAGTGGGGCTAATAATTCAGGGGGGCAAATAATTCTGACTTCAACTGTATATATATTTATATGTATATGCATATTTGTGAGGCTTTTGTGCATGTTATAAATATTGAAAAGGGGGACAACAATAAATCGCTGTATAAATGCTGTAATGCAGGGCCCCCGAGGCAATTTGTTCCGGCCCCCCAAATAGCGTGACCAAGACATCAAAAATCAATTTAGTTCAGTCGAAAAACGGCCGCTATAGGTATGAAGTGGCGTGCATCTGTTCAATACAGCACGAGCTGCAGTTAAAGGCTGCGCAGAGCGTGAGTCACCTGACATTAAGTGAGTGGCGCGAGTAGCCAAAACATTTTGACATGTTTGTAGAAAAGGCCTTTTGTACGATGCACTGATATCGTTAATAGGAATGCAATGATTAGCCGATTTCACTATTATCCCCGCTTTTATTTATCAAAGGCTTCTCAACGCCACATTTCTGTTGCACGAAAAAAAAGCTGCTGCAACTAGTTATGCCAATACGCACGCACATTGGATTAACTATAGCAGCAAGCCGTTGACATATTGCGTCTTTTCCGCGCGCAAGTACATTATTTCCAATGGAGACGTGCGCATATTGGAAGTGGTGCGCGCACGGCTCACAAGCGGACCGACACACACCGGCACACAGTAGAAATGATCTCAGGCTGTAGTGGTGAGAGTTGTGCGTGGTTTTCAGTGCAATGTAAACTAAAGATATGTCAGATGAATTATTAAAAATTATTAAAATGATTATGTATGAACGCAGATAATAACAACAGTTCATTTAAACTCTTATCTTATATATAGCTTAAATTAATATTAGACAAATACTATTTTTATTTATTCTTACTTTTATGTATTTATTCATTGTTCTGTCATTTATTTTCATTGTAAAATTATCACTCATGTTTAAATCAAAAACTTTTTCATTTATTTTTAAGTCCAAAGAGAGAAATGGACCATTGTTTGTTTTTTATTAATATTTTGTGCTGTAATTGGTTACTGAGCAGCAATAAACAACACTTTAATATATCATCAATTCATGTGATTTTCTAAACTAGTCGTGTTTTAAATTTAATAAATGCATAATAATGGTGATAACTGTGAAACCATGATTATTCTTCAGACTATAATCGTACAACCAAAATCTATAATCATTAAATCCCTAATTGTTATGCAGTTTAAAACAACATATGAATGTGTCTGAATGTAGAAGAAGCCTACTTGAGCAATACACTGATTTTGTGCCTCTAAATACATTTGGATATTCTTGTAAAAAAAGCCACATTGTACAGTGCAGTGATGTTATGTAGTTTCAAAATACAACATATTAACGTTTTAATGTAGAAAAAGTAAACGTGGGTGTCTTAAGAAGCAAAAATACAGCATATGAGCTCTTATATTGCTGTTGTGTCATCACTAGGCCCACACGGAATCTGCGCGCGCAGAATTCCGCAGATTTTCTGCAGATTTTCCGCAGATTTCCGCAGATTTTTAGCCCATCATTAATTCTGTTTATTTACTTAAAGTTAACTATTTACAGTTAATATAATTGGATTTGCATTTTAAACATTAAATACAAGTTAAAAAGATATTATTTTTTATTTAACATACTAAGGTTTTAGTTATGATACTCCCAAAATAATTCCGCAGAAATCCGCAGATTTTTACCAAAATTCTCCGCAGAAATAGCAAAAAACGTCCGCAGATTCCGTCTGGCCCTGGTCATCACTCATATTGCAAGTCATATCTCTCCGGCCCCCAGATGCTTTTCATGGACTGGCCCCCCATGACAAACTAATTGAATAGCCCTGCTGTAATGTTTAAATATTTTCCCGTTAATAATGCGTGAAGGTCATGTGACCATCAGGAAGAACGCAGCATCTCATTGCTCACAGAAAGCTTTCTCTGTTCTCGCGGTCTCCCGAGTCCAAAAGGGAAGAATTGGTGTTATTTATTCCTTGATTGTTCAAGCTACCTCACAGAAGTGCTCTGTTTGTTAACAGAGTTGTAGAATGTTAAAATAAGGTGAATTAAATAAAAAAATAAGGAACATCATAGATCTGTTTCTTCGCTCTTCTTTACTCTTTTTAATGTATTATAGAAGTATCGGATCAGGTTTCGGTAGATACTCAAAACAAATAACTCGGACTCAAGGGCAAAAAAAACCTGATCAGGACATCCCTAATCTGTATAAAAAAAGGCCATCATTTATCTGAATAACTACATAGCTAACAATCTTACCATTTCTTTCAGTCTTAGACGTTCTGTTTTCTTTGGTCTTTGTGTGTGAGTCAGGGCTTTCTGGGTAAAGAAAAGAGACAGCTTATGAGAGATATATATATATACACACACTAAAATTTATAAATTACTGAACTCTAACACCCAGTTTCACAGACAAGGCTTAAGGCTAGTCCCAGACTAAAATGGATGTTTGAACTGTCTTAACAGAAAATATCTTGCACTGATGCGTTTTAAAGGGGTGGTCCACTAGGATATCATATCTTAAACTTTAGTTGATGTGTAATGTAGCTGTGTGAACATAAACGACATCTTTGAACGTAAGACGCTGAAAGTTCAATGCATCATGAGACATTGACTTTTTACAGAGTTAGCTTAGCAAAACCTACAGCCAACGAAGTTTGGGGACTACAAAAAATACATCAGGACTAGTGATATCACCAACACTTCCCTCCGGTTTCACAAACAAGGTTTAAGGCTAGTCATGGATTAAACTGCATGTTTGAGCTGTCTCAACTTAAAATAACTTGCAGTGAGAGGTCTTAAAATATGTCAGTGTCATTTTTTGTCTTCAGGTGCACACCAGTAATGCATTTTTCTAAGGCTGATTTTATAAATGTGGCTTAAATAGCCTAATTTAACTAAGGTCTAGTCCTGGCTTAAGCTAAGCCCTGTTTGTGAAACTGGATCTTCAGGTTACGTGCATTCACCACGCGCACACACATGCTGCGCTGTAATGTTCTAGCAGAGAAAGCTAAAATGGCGTCTAAACGCTGCCATTTTCACAGAGCTTCTTCTGTTTCTGTATTTGGGCTTTTAAAGGACACGACACAAAGAGAGAAGTGCTTACAGATCATTTAATTATGTTCCAGATAATAATAAAAAATATATATCTATCATTTGACAAAGGACAGCTTGCAGTATCTCTCTCAGTTCAGTGCTGGATTCGGTTAAAGCTCCTCCAACAGACTAAGCTGTGGACTGTGAACCACAACCTGCAAGTGTTTTTATTTGTTAAGATTAATAAATCTTGATGAACGTGTCTCTCTCGGACTCTTTCCCTGCGCTCTACAGCTCAAATAACCAACTCGCAAAAGATATGAGAACGCTTCATATTACTGACACATGCTTATAACCCGAATAGATGTGAAAGACAGTTGTCAGGTGTTATTTTACAGAGCAGGCGTGTTTAGTTGTGTGCTCTTCATCTTGTGTCAGATTTAAGCACAAACTGCTGTGGCTAACAGCTACTCTGACTGGTCTGTTTACACAGCGCAAAAGCGCGTGCTTGTAGGCGCGTGATGCTTCCTGGTAACATGGAGCTGATCTGCGAATCACAGCACATTACATAGCTGACCAATCAGAGCCTCTCGAGGGCGGAACTAGGAAATATGACAGTCGTTTTCATGTTAGCTGAGTAGCTTTATATGATCAAAGTACGATAATTTTATACAAATGAAGCATGAGCACACACTGCTTTGCATCTTATAAATACAACCAAGCCTTAAAAATACAATGTTCTGTCACAAGATGCACACCTGTAATGTATTCTTCAATGGAATTTTTATAAAAGCTCCTTAAATACCTTAATTTAACTTGGACTAGGGCTTAGTCCTGGCTTAAGCTAAGCCCTGTCTTTGAAACTGGGCTTGAAAGTCTAAGCCAGGGGTGTCCAAAGTCAGTCCTGGAGGGCCGGTGTCCTGCTGAGTTTAGCTCCAACTTGCTTCAACAGACCTGCAAGGAAGTTTCTAGTATACCTAGTAAGAGATTGATTAGCTGGTTCAGGTGTGTTTGATTAGGGTTGGAGCTAAACTCTCCAGGACACCGGCCCCCCAGGACAGAGTTTGGACACCCCTGGTCTAAGCTGTATATAATCAAACTGCAAACCATCCGAGTTGGAATCATACGCCTCGTCATGCTCACGTCTGCATTTCAGGCGTCTGGACAACTCTGTAACACAGGAAAATTAACATCAGATTATCACAGCATACACAATGTACTTTGTGTATTCATATATACATATACTAGACAATATAAAGTTTTAATATTGCTATAGATCAACATTGTATTATCCAATATATTTTTAAACAAACATTATATATCATATGGGATAACTTGCATACCACCATGTTCTTGTCTAGGAGACAAGCAACTGTAAGGACAACACAAAAGACAAATGTTTTAAAAGGAAAAAAAGTGATATGTTCTTTACAAATTCACATGTAGTGTATATTGCAGTGCGAGGATAAAGAAAGAGCCTCCTCCATCCGGCTTCTTTACTTTTACTCTTTACTTTACTCCTTTACTTTGGTGGAGTAAGGAAACGGTGAAAGCTCACTCCACTGAACATCCATTAGCCCACATGTTTAATTTCCTTTGTTAAGCACAAAGATTTATGTCAAAACCATTTCTGAATTCAGTTCTAATCTCCAGCAAAGGAATAAATGAACAATAATAATGAAGTGAGATCAAAACACGGAGTTATATCCAAACACACGTCCTGTTCTTATGCCCCATATGGTGATGCAGACGTCTCCAAAACCCCACAGCTGGACAAATCTACACTTGTGTTTATTAAAACAAATATAAATCTGCATATAATAAATAATGCTACTAATAATAATAATAATAATAATAATAATAATAATAATAATAATAACAACAACAACATTATACAAAAGCAAGTTGTCATGAATAAACTGAAAAAGCCCCCCGAGGTGAAGGCATGGAGGCAGTGGTGTTTATATTGATGTAGAAAATAGCAACTTTTGTAATATTTTAATCCTTTAATTGTTTTCATCTGTAGAGATATTTGTGTATTGCTGTACATCCTGTGTGTATTCAGCAATGTGTACAATTCAGTAAGGCGCACAACTAAGGCGCTCTGCGCTGGACTTTAGAGCAGCTTTCAGCTGGTCTATTGCGCAGTCTATTTTAGTTCCTCAAAATAGGTTGTTTTCACATGACGTCATTGCTGACACGCGAGACTCAGATGGAGGGCAGGAAGTGGTTCTTTATAGGAATCACTACCAGAGCAATAAAATATTTCTGTTTTATGTTGTTTATAATTGTTTAAACTGGCTAATATAAGAAATGCCGAACAACTTTTATAGACTTCCAAAAGCTTTTGTTCATAAAGGGGTGAAAGTTCAAGAAATGGAAAAAAAGGTGGCGTGTGATAAACATTCTCAATACATCCATGTGTACAAACTTTTTTTGAACGCTATAATTTGTAAGAGCACCAATAAAGATTATATACAGGCCTAGCTGTGTGTATAAATATGGTAATGTGTTATATAAAAATCAGATACAAACACCACCACACTTATACAAAATCCAGGAGAATATAAATGATGTACCCTGCCATGTAAATCGCTGTAATGAAATCTTCGGCTTGTTTTGCATTAATCCAAGTCTTTACTGGCGTTTCGGCGGAATAAACACCCGTAACATTAACGTCTATATGCGCAGCAGCGGTGAATGTTTGTTAATGGCAAGTTCACCGACAGAACAAAAAAGAAATGCAAACTAGACAAAACTAGACGATTATTATTGTGAAGCACTTTTCCCTCTTACAAAAATAAATAAATAATAATATGCGTCCACGCTTTTGTATGCTTTCATCTGTTATTTTGTGATGTCTGGAAGATCCGCATGGGGAAAAACTATAGGTTTTTGAACCACAAAGTGTTTGAGTATTGAATAATGAATGCTACCGAAGTTAATGAATTCTACCAAATACTGTAGCATAGTAAACTGATAAACTGTAATACTGTTAGTGTAAACTGTGGTGCATTGTGATTGCAAGGTTTCCGCTACATTTATTCATCCGTGGCGGGCCGCCACGCCAAAATTCATCCCGCCACGGCTACATTACAACTTCTCATTTTGTCGTGTTTTTTTATAGCGGATTATAATCGCACCAAAACATATTAGAGGTAAACAGCACAAACTTTTTGTAACCGTAGTAGTGCTGTGCGCTGTTTGTTCAACCCTTTAAGGTGACATGCTGACTGACTCTCTGACAGACTGACTGACAGGTGCGTGAGTCCAGCAAACACGGTGTAGCTTTCAGTTAAGATGAACACAGTTTCTTTATTGATAAAGGTCAATGGCTCTGCATACAATGACTTTATCTTGCTGGAGTTTAATGCCGTTTCACTTTACTTCAGGACGCGTTAATGTCGGAAAACGCACAAAAACGCACTAAATCGCGCTTCAGCAGCGCTTACTGGAGAGCGCACAAGAAGATCTGCACTTGAACGTGTAAATTTGAGTGCGTGCAAGAAGTTCTGAGGAAATCGGCGCGCAAGCAAAGAGATTCGCATGCTCGTATTACATGAAGGCTATCTCGACTTGCAATACTGCGTGTAATATTTGTCTTTGAAATAGTTGGCAGATCTGTGTAAAAAAAAAGTCCTGCCGCCACTGCTGGAAACAATCCTAGAGGAAACACTGGATTGTGTATAATTATAGTGTAGAGAAGTGAAACCTCTTAAATAATTTGTTTATTACTACAGTAGTCGTACCATAGCAACAATTACTATGACAGTTTAATTCAAGTAATTATCTGTAGTATGCTTCCAAACACTATAGTAATTTTTCATGTAATGTAATAGCTTATAGTGTCTACTGCCTCTATGACAGGCAAATATATTTAGTTTAGTACAAAACTCGGCCCTCTTCATGATATAAGGATCATGCCCAACATATGTGGTTATTTTCTATTTATATCTCCTTTGAAATATGGTATATTACAAAAATACAGACTTTCCTCTATGACTCCCATTCAGTTTTTACTTCCTGCCCTCCATCTGAGTTTCGCGCATCACCAGAATCACATGATTGAAAACAACCTATAGCAATGTGCCAACAATGCACCTTAACATACCTCTATTTTGGACCGGAACACCCGTGAGTCCGCAAAGTGGTGCAAATGGATTTACCATTTAAACAATGTGGCGCAAAACAGAAAAATTAGGGTTTCACTGGTTTGAAAACAGCAACACATCGTGGCAAACATGTCTTGCACCTTATTGCACCGGAAGTAGGGATGCACCGATCCCGATACTTGGATCGGATATCAGTTCGATACCACATATTTTTCCTGGATCGGGTATCGGCCAGCTGGTACCGATACAAATCCGATCTAGCACGTGCACTATATTCTGTGTAATTAAGGCTATAAGCCCACAAAAGCCACGAAGGTAGCCTATTACAAGGCACTGAAAAGTTGCCATGTAGGCTACTATATCCCAAATGTTCTGAAGCCATTCTATAGTTTAATGTGAAGTAAAGATGAATATTCACGTGCTTAAATTCATGTTCAGTTCAGCGCTTCCCGCCGCTGCGCCTGTCAATCATTCTCCATTCATTCACAATTCAAACTGCGTGTCGCGTTCATGACCACACAAAAAACTTTCCCCAAGACTATTTGTTCCTGTTAATATAAATAATCAGTGGAGAAATGCATTTAGTTTTGTATTAAATGGCTTCATTTTGACCTGTAACATGGAGTTTATTGACGTTTCTAATCATGATTGCGCTGTCTGTTAGATCAGCAGATCGCATTCGCAAAACTGGAGTAGAGGGTTATTACTATAGGTGGGCATAGATTAATTTTTTTAATCTAGATTAATCTAGATTAAAATGGCTCATTTGAATTCTGCCGAAGGCATTCAGAATATGTGTGTTACCCAAATAATAAGTCTTTGAGAACGGGTTTCTCAAGCCAGGTGTCGCATTAGACCAGGGAAACTGTTCTACTATGATAATTGGTGATGAAAATAAATGATGTTCAATAAGATGTACTTGTGTTTATTAACTGTTTATGCAGTTAAACATGTATTTTGAACTGTAGGCCTACATAAGCTCCAAACAGCGATTTCATACTTTCTTTTGATGTACGGACATACAGAAAATGCTGCTTTGCAAAGGCAAGTTCACAGAGCCCTGACGGTGTCTCAAGCATTGAGTATGTTTACATAGGCAACAATACTTTAATACGATTTTAATATGATTAAAACAATACTCTGATTAAGAGTCTACCATGTAAACAGCAATTTTTGATTACCTTAATGCAACTAGTCATAACTGTAGTTATGTAGTTCAGTTCAGTCATAACTGAACTACACAGAAATGGAATTAATACGTGGAGTATGCAGATATTAGTGGCAATACTGACAAACTAGCACCATCATGTAGGACTTTTCGCCATATTTTCCGACAAGATCCACACAGGCGGCTGTCAGTAAAGGACCGCACAGACGTACAGACGCACACACACACACACATCGCGAAATGCGGAAGTTACTTTTTCTTCTCATTTGGCGTTCGTTATTAAATTCCATAACACTCTCACCAGTCCTTACTCATTTATTAGCGTCTAATACCCCAGTTTGTCACGAAGGCATGACTAAAGTCAGGCATCCTGCTGATTTGATTCAGAAGGGCACTTCATTCTCAGACGGCTCACCGGTCAGGTATACATCCGCGCTAAACTTTCAAGGTAAAAGTCCCCATAGCTTGCGTAGAATAGACCCAGCTCTCAACCCAATTTTGAGAATAGATTAACGGCGATATTTTTTTTATCGCGCGATAAGAGTCTCGCGTTAACGCAGCACGTTAACGCTGATAACGGCCCACCACTAGTTATTACCTGCTCTTCACACACAAAGTAGGCCTACCTGAAACTTTAAGTTAGAAAAGGCTCAATAATACATTGGAAAGAACCTCAACGCACTGATTTCTCCCCTTTGCGCTGCTCAGTTTACAGCTTCATCAAGCGCATCGGCTGCACAAAAGCGGCGTGCGCCGCTCCGTAAAATTATTCTCATAACGTGTTTCTGTTCTCTCATCCTTCCGACTGAGTTTATTCTTCCGAGGGGAATACTTTAAGTGCTGCAAATAGTTTGTAAAGCCTGGCTCACTGTGGTCAAAGTAGTTGTTAAAATTAATACAAGTGTAACTGACGGGAGAAATATAGATTGTCATTAACAGAAAATTATTTAGCCTAATATAGGCTTCTCTGAAACTGTGAATGTTTCACTGTCATTTTATTTATATATAATATTTTATTTAACAGACCAGTTTGTCAGTTTGTGTGCTGAAGCATAAGCGGACCTTGTTTTGAACTTCACCTCAAAGATACTTGTTTATTTTGTCGATAACTGACCAACAAAAATACATTAAAATAACCAACAAATTATACCAAACCAAATGCGTTTAAAAAAGATAATAATAATAATAATAATAATAATAATAATGTGTGCGTCTCCAGTGGGAGCGGTCACTGGGCTAGCAGTGGTGCATAATAATTAGGTCTGCGTCTCCAGTGGGAGTGGTCAGTGCGCTAGCAGTGGTGCATAATAAGGTGTGCGTCTGCAGTGGGAGCGGTCACTGCGCTAGCAGTGGTGCATAATAAGGTGTGCGTCTGCAGTGGGAGCGGTCACTGCGTTAGCAGTGGTGCATAATAAGGTGTGCGTCTGCAGTGGGAGCGGTCACTGCGCTAGCAGTGGTGCATAATAATGTGTGCGTCTGCAGTGGGAGCGGTCACTGCGCTAGCAGTGGTGCATAATAATAAGGTGTGCGTCTGCAGTGGGAGCGGTCACTGCGCTAGCAGTGGTGCATAATAATGTGTGCGTCTGCAGTGGGAGCGGTCACTGCGCTAGCAGTGGTGCATAATAATGTGTGCGTCTGCAGTGGGAGCGGTCACTGCGCTAGCAGTGGTGCATAATATTAAGGTGTGCGTCTGCAGTGGGAGCGGTCACTGCGCTAGCAGCGGTGCATAATATTAAGGTGTGCGTCTGCAGTGGGAGCGGTCACTGCGCTAGCAGTGGTGCATAATATTAAGGTGTGCGTCTGCAGTGGGAGCGGTCACTGCGCTAGCAGTGGTGCATAATAATGTGTGCGTCTGCAGTGGGAGCGGTCACTGCGCTAGCAGTGGTGCATAATAATGTGTGCGTCTGCAGTGGGAGCGGTCACTGCGCTAGCAGTGGTGCATAATATTAAGGTGTGCGTCTGCAGTGGGAGCGGTCACTGCGCTAGCAGTGGTGCATAATAATGTGTGCGTCTGCAGTGGGAGCGGTCACTGCGCTAGCAGTGGTGCATAATAATAATTAGGTCTGCGTCTCCAGTGGGAGTGGTCAGTGCGCTAGCAGTGGTGCATAATAAGGTGTGCGTATCCAGTGGGAGCGGTCACTGCGTTAGCAGTGGTGCATAATAATGTGTGCGTCTGCAGTGGGAGCGGTCACTGCGCTAGCAGTGGTGCATAATAATAAGGTGTGCGTCTGCAGTGGGAGCGGTCACTGCGTTAGCAGTGGTGCATAATATTAAGGTGTGCGTCTGCAGTGGGAGCGGTCACTGCGCTAGCAGTGGTGCATAATAATGTGTGCGTCTGCAGTGGGAGCGGTCACTGCGCTAGCAGTGGTGCATAATAATAATTAGGTCTGCGTCTCCAGTGGGAGCGGTCACTGCGCCAGCAGTGGTGCATAATAATAAGGTGTGCGTCTGCAGTGGGAGCGGTCACTGCGTTAGCAGTGGTGCATAATAATGTGTGCGTCTCCAGTGGGAGCGGTCAGTGCGCTAGCAGTGGTGCATAATAATAAGGTGTGCGTCTGCAGTGGGAGCGGTCAGTGCGCTAGCAGTGGTGCATAATAATAAGGTGTGCGTCTGCAGTGGGAGCGGTCACTGCGCTAGCAGTGGTGCATAATAATGTGTGCGTCTGCAGTGGGAGCGGTCACTGCGCTAGCAGTGGTGCATAATAATGTGTGCGTCTCCAGTGGGAGTGGTCAGTGCGCTAGCAGTGGTGCATAATAATGTGTGCGTCTGCAGTGGGAGCGGTCACTGCGCTAGCAGTGGTGCATAATAATAATGTGTGCGTCTGCAGTGGGAGCGGTCACTGCGCTAGCAGTGGTGCATAATAATAAGGTGTGCGTATCCAGTGGGAGCGGTCACTGCGCTAGCAGTGGTGCATAATAATAAGGTGTGCGTTTCCAGTGGGAGTGGTCACTGCGCTAGCAGTGGTGCATAATAATAAGGTGTGCGTATCCAGTGGGAGCGGTCACTGCGCTAGCAGTGGTGCATAATAATAATAATAAGGTGTGCGTTTCCAGTGGGAGTGGTCACTGCGCTACCAGTGGTGCATAATAATAAGGTGTGCATCTCCAGTGGGAGCGGTCACTGCACTAGCAGTGGTGCATTATAAGGTGTGCGTCTGCAGTGGGAGCGGTCACTGCACTAGCAGTGGTGCATTATAAGGTGTGCGTCTGCAGTGGGAGCGGTAGGGAGGGATTGAGCACCGAGGATTAGAAAACGCTTAGAAGTTGGAATAGTAAAAGGTGACTGATGGTGCATTTTTCATGAAAAACTTCAATGATAGACTTAAAGAAACTGAAAGTAGTGCAAAGGGAGCATTGAGGAGTAGCCAAAGGCTTTGAAAGGTGTTCCTTGATTTATATCAAGTGAAATTGCAAGTCCACAGCTAATCGCTGTGAAAATAGATGGGGTAAGCTAGACATGTGATTCTGAATGATTTCTGAACAGCTTGGTGTTATTATTATTATTATAATATATTTACTTGTTAAATTTAGTCAATTTATTTATTTTATATATTTGTCTATTATTTATCATTTTCTTTTTTTCGTTTACTTAATTTATTAATTGTTCCGCTTGCAGAACAAAGATTATGTCTCTGTATACGTTAATAGCATCTTTAAAGTGTCACGAAACACCAAAACACATTTTTTGAGCTGTTGACAGTCATATCTGTGTCCCACGCTGCTTTAAACACTATTAGGACACATTTATTTCACTAAAAAGTAAAAATTGGTTGTTTTTGCGTTATTTTGAGCAAATTCGTTCTTCCGGTTTGAGACGAATTTTTGAAGCTGCGTCACGGATTTTCACCGTATTTTGTGACAGGATAGTCTATACACACACGGCTTTCTGACGCTACCTACCGAGTGCATCTAAGTTAACGAGAAATGCGGAGGACTTTTTTCTGAAATGTTCCTGAATAAAACGTTAAAGTGCCAAACTGCAGTTACAGTCGACAAAGTAATAATTTGGCAAGTAATTACATTACTGATGTCCATGTAAACACAGTCACTGTCTTTCTCCCCTGCGTCTGCGTGCCCAAACAGAAACTCCCATATTTGCAAATCCTTCCCTCTTTCCCTCCCCCGACACTCCCACCTAAACAGAGCTGGACACGCCCACTTTCCTGACTTTTTCCAAACTAGAGGTGTGAAAACACCCTGCTGAGACAGGGAAGGGTTTCATGGCCCTTTAAGTTTATCCATGTTTATCCACCTAGACAATAAATCTATCTGCTGTGGGATATAGTCTATACAAGGCATTGTGATCGCCAATCGATTGCTCTTGACTGCCTTGTCCTGCGCTATACAGGTGTGAACTGTAGTGTTTGCTTTTTATGTCGAAGTAGTACGCTACGGACGCTATAGAAATAAAGATTAACTGAATTCATTGAATTGATGCGACCTTAAAACGGTGCACATATTATTAATGTATATACAAATAGTTTTACCTGGTTAATCTGCAAACAACACGAGGGAAGAATAGGCTTGTTATTCCTAAATTTGACGCACCACGAAAGCAGTCGCGTTGCGGGCGGTACTAACGCAGATTCTCGCTGTAAGTTAGTAGAAATGCTTCATGCGAGGGGGGGTGGACAGGGCCGTAGTGGAGACGTGCTCACGCTGTCGTGGCGAATTGGCCGATGATCGGCGCTTCGCCGTGTAGAGCGGCAGGCTGGCACTCGATTGATCTGGCCCAGCGGTTGCCGAATCTGGGGCGCAGCTCAGGTTTGCTGCAGGCTTTGCTGCGGCCGGATGGAATCGCGTCCTCGGCGCCTGGAGGAGCGGCGGCGTTGCGGGAAGGACGGCAGGCCCGAGTTAAGACCGCGGCCTCTGTTGATATGCTCTGCCGAGTTATGATGCGCTGGACGTCGGCGTTGAGTTGCAGGAGGAGCAGTGTCATCCTCATGGAAATTTGCTGTTTGGACATGGTTACAGCGATTGGAAGAGCCAATGCTGAAGTCAAGAGAAAACGGAGGCATGACGTGTTTGACTATTTATAGGGGTTTGGTCTTAAGCTAACTTTTCGATTTCGCAGGTCAGAGTTCACCAAGTTTGAACTTTGCAATGCAGCAACCTGCGAAATGTGACGCATGACCCTGTGTTTCCGGTCTGACGCATTCGCGTGCGTATGAATGGAAGTCTATGGGGAGTAAAGTCCAGTGTGACCGCGGCTTTAGCCCAGTCAAAGACTGATCGTGCTCCTCCCAAAATTTGTTTATAAAACATCACTTTGGTTTTCATTTTATTAGAATTAATATAATTATTAGGCTACACAACTTCTACATAACATTGGCTCTGATTGCGTTTTTACAGATAGACTTTTTGGCTCGAAGACATTTATACCTGTTAATTTCAGTGCTGTATTTTGACAGATTTCGCAAATGCTTCAGCTATTCTAACTGTCAGCTGGTACCAGCCTCAGTTTTGCGACTTGACTTGTGTGGCGTCTACGTATCAATGTCGGGACGACAGCAAGAGAGAGATGAGATCAGACATCAGACTCGATGTGTGGCCGCACGTCACGATTACTTTAGTGCAAATTTTTAATATTGGCTCATCTAAATCAACTTTTCATTCGATTAAAAGCCGAAATATTGCCAGACAGACAAAGCAACTTTCAGTTTTGGAAGAGAGCGGCTTCAGTGATAAGACACGCACACACAGGATACACTCTTAGGCCTATTCATTATTTATTTTTTTAACATTAAACTCATAATAATCAAGTGCAAAAAAAGAACAGCTGAACTTCGGAAAAAGTGATCACTGCGGTTGCCGCGATGGTTGCTCTCTGCAGCTTGTCCGTGGCACAGCATTGCTAAATCACTTTTGTTTTAATAAAAAATAGGATTATTTATTATTAAACATTGTGAGATGATGGTCGCGTGATTTTTAAAATGAGTATGCGTTGCGTATTTATGGCTATTGATCTTATCTACCCGCGACCCACTTAAACATCAAGTATCCTACTTTGATTACCTGATCAGCAGATTAACGTGAACATAAAAGAATCACGCATAACAGGGTTTTATGCGTCCCCAGTATGCAGTGTCAAGAGAGTGACTCTTTAAGGTAACGTACACTGCACTCACTTTGTGTAATGTGTAAAGTCGTGGACGAATGTCAGCGCAAGGATAACTCATCCTTTAAATGTCTATGCTTAATCTTTAATAGATAAGGTCTGGATTCGCAGGGTTATCAACAATGTGTGTATATTTTTGGCTTGGAACAGCCTTCTGTTAAAGGTTTTTGTGTTCATCCTTGCAACAGGCAAAAAAAAACAAAACTAACAAACAAACTTCATTGAAACCAAATCTATGAAGTATCGGTACTCGGTATCATTGAGTACACAAATTAAAATACTCATACTCGTATCGTTTTGTAAAAAAGTGGTATCGGTGCATCCCTAGCCCATAGAGTTAGAGTTAATCTGCTACCTGCTCGTCATCATCATGTCTCTCTCAGCCTGGCCAGGGTGGTGACGCTCTCTCAGTCTCTGTCTTGATCTTTCTCTGATATCTGTGTGAATATATAGTGTTAGACACTCAATAACAATCATATTGTGTCCATTACTTATCATTAACACTCAGTTAATCCGTTACCTGCTCGTCATCATCATCTCTCTCAGCCTGCCCAAGGTGGTGACGCTCTCTCAGTCTCTTTCTGTCTTGAACTCTCTCTGATATCTGTGTGAATATATAGTGTTAGACATATGGCAAGCCGTTTTGACTTCTATTCATTCTCAGGATATGTATTCTTGATATCAACAATTCAGTTCTTGATATCAAATAGGTAATTGTTGATATCAAAAATTTAATTGTTGATATCAAAAATTAAAATTGTTGATATCAACAATTTAATTGTTAATATCAACAATTAAATTTATGATATCAAGAATTTAATTTTCACCAGTTAAGTCACCATAGGCTGCCATTCAAATTTATTGTTGGTATCAAAAATTGATTTCTTATTAGTTAAAATGAAATTCTTGATATCAATAATTTAATTGTTGATATCAATAATTGTTAATATCAAATTGTTCATATCAAGAAATACTTTTCAACTAGTAAAGATGTTCATTATTGATAAACAATTGGTTTGTCACTAGTGACAATGTTAATTTCTGATATCATAAATGTAATTGTTACTAGTGAAATTTGTTATTTTAGATATCAAAAATTACTTCCCTAATTGCTGATATCAGAAATACATTTTTAGATATCAGAAATAACAAGTGTAACATGTTGAAATATAATTGCAGATATCAAGAATTTACATTTCAACTAGTGAAATTAATTTCTTTATATCAGGAATTGACATTTTTACAAGTAACAATATAATTCTTGAAATCAACAATTTAGTTTCTGATATCAGGAATGCAGATTGTTGATATCAACAATTAACTTGTTGATATCAAGAATTTCATTTTTTTATATCAAAACTGCATATCCTGAAAATTAATACAAGTCAAAACAGCTGGACATTATTTTTTGATATCAACAATTACACTTTTGATACCAAAAATGCTGATTGCTGATATCAGGAATTGCATTTCCACTAGTACCAGCCCGAATTCTTGATATCAAAAATGACGTCATTACTCAGAGAAAAACATTTATGATATCAAAAATTAAATTTCAACTAGTAATAAACATAATTCTTGATATCTGTAACTTAATTCTTACAAGTTAAAAATGCCTTTTCACTAGTAATAATTGTTATTTTAGATCTCATGAATTGCTTTTTGGATATGTGCATAGTAATGACAAAATTACATTTTTGATATCAACAACTGAATTTTTGATATCAACAATTGCATTTCCATTAGTTAAAAGTCACCATAGGCTGCCATTCAGATTTAATTGTTGATATCAAGAATTTAATTGCTGCTAGTAAAAATCGGTTTGTCATATTTTAGATATCATGAACTACCTTTTTGGATATGTGCATAATTTAATGACGAGTGTCATCCTGTCATCCCTTATAGGCCGGTGTTCCGACTCTCGGGACAAACTACTCCCCTTCGCGCGCACACACATCGCACACCTGAACGCAGCACTTGTAGTTTAACCACAGTCTATCTGCCAACACTCAAGTTTTTCCAAGGAGTTTCCCGTATTTCACATTTATCTTACGCCACCCACCCATTTTGCTGTTTCTCCCGGAAAACTTGCGTAATTCCACCCCCCAGTCCTCATCTTTTTGGTACGGTCTTCCCGGCGCCTGATATCCGGTCCACGGTACTAGTTACTAAAACCACAAAAATACCGCGACCCCCCCCCCGATCTCCCAGAATTTCGGAGACAAATGTTGGCAGGTACCAGCAGTTTATCATAGGCTAAACATTTTATTGATTATTTTGTTTCCACAGTTGGCACCAAGAACGTAATTATTATGTGGAGTGATTAACTTAACGAACTACACCCCTTTGCTCTTCCCAATAAACTTCCCTTTTCATCACAAGAATTATTTGTAATCTTTTGTGTAGGCTATCAGATAGCATGAGTGCTGGTAAAATAACACACAAGACATACAGTTGTGTTCAAAAATATTCAACCCCCTGATTTATAAGCCCCCTGTTTATTTTTTTCCCCAATTTCTGTTTAACGGAGAGAAGATTTTTTCAACACATTTCTAGTCATAATAGTTTTAATAACTCATCTCTAATAACTGATTTATTTTCTCTTTGTCATGATGACAGTAAATAATATTTTACTAGATATTTTTCAAGACACTTCTATACAGCTTAAAGTGACATTTAAAGGCTTAACTAGGTTAATTAGGTTAACTAGGCAGGTTAGGGTAATTAGGCAAGTTATTGTATAATGATGGTTTGTTCTGTAGACTATCAAATAAAAAATTAGCTTAAAGGGGCTAAAAATTGTCCTTAAAATGGTTCTTTAAAAATTAAAAACTGCTTTTATTCTAGCCAAAATAAAACAAATAAGACTTTCTCCAGAAGAAAAAAACATTATCAGACATACTGTGAAAATTTCCTTGCTCTGTTAAACATAATTTAGAAAATATTTAAAAAAGGAAAAATAAATCAAAGGGGGTTGAATAATTCTGATTGCAACTGTACGTGTCAATTTTCTAAACATGATATTTATACATCACATATGAAAGCGGAATAGGTAATATTTCTTTTTATGTAAGTTGTAACATGATTGTTATGATAGTACAATATTAAACAACTATTAGATAGTTGCAACTTAGAAAATCTGGAATCTGAGGGTTCAAAATAATTTAATATTGATAAAATGGCATTTTAATTTGCCTAAATTAAGCTTTTAGTAATGCATGTTACTAATCAAGCAGAAAAGTTTTGATAAATTTACAGTAGGAAATTGCACAAGCACATAATCTTTACTAATGATTTTTGCCAAAATAAAAATGAATACTTTTGACCCATTCAATAGGTAAAAATACATCTATGCACCAGAAGACTGGTTTGTGTGCAGGGTCACATTTTTCTATATTACTTTTTTCCATTTTGAGACACGATAAGGTACATTACCTAAAGAGAAGATTTGTCAAATTTTTAGACACAATTAGTGATGTAGTTCTGTACCCTATTTTAAGTAAGGACACCATTTAATCTTTTGAGTTATAACTGATATTCTCTGTCTATTCCAGTTTGATATATTATTTTACCAAAATAACACTATGATATAGGCAGGCTACAAATAAAGCATTTACTTATTTTATTTTTAAAAGACTTCTTTTATAATTTAATAGTTGTTGGTCTTAAGGTTAAACATTTATTGTTACGATTATAGATTTAAAAAAATTTAAATTAAAAACTGATCTTTGACTAAACAAAAAAGTCGTTTTTGTGCAAGAATTAATTTGATACTAGTTGAAATGGAAATTCAACATGTTACATTTGTTATTTCTGATATCTGAAAATAGATTTCTGATATGAATATAAATTATGATATCTAAAATGTTTTTCTTACTAGTAACAATCACATGCACGATATCAGAAATTAACATTGTCACTAGTGACAAACCTATTCTTGATATCAAATATAAGTTTTTACTAGTAACAATTCAATTGTTGATATCAAGAATAGACGTTTGCACTAGTATCCATATGACAACTGATATCAAAAATAAATGCTTTTACTAGTAAGAATTGCATTTCTGATATGCAAAATTGACTTTTTAACTAGTAAAAAAATCAATTCTTGATATCAACAATTAAATTTGAATGGCAGTCTATGGTGACATTTAACTAGTGAAAATACAATGACATATCAAGAACTATAATTTTTACTAGTTGAAATTCAGTTCCTGATATCAAGAATGAACATTTTAACTAGTAAAAACTGAATTGTTGATATCAAGGATAAACATTGTTACTAGTGGAAATGAAATTCCTGATATCAACAATTAGCATTCTGGATATTAACAATTAAGTTGTTGATATCAACAATTTAATTCTTCATATCAATAATTCATATCCTGTTAAGCAATAAAAGTAAAAATGGCTTGCCAGAATAGTCGTTTTGTCTTATTGCATAACAGGATGTGGATTCTTGATATCAAGAATTAAATTGTTGATATCAAGAATCAGAATTGTTTATATCAAGAATTGTATTTCTGCGAATGGTGACATCATTGCTGATATCAAGAATTAACATTGTTACTATTTGAAATGTAATATTGATATCAACAATTACCTTTTTGATATCAAGAACTAAATTGTTGATATCAAGAATACATATCCTAAAAATAAAAAAAGTCAAAACGGCTTGCCATAGTTAGACACTCAATAACAATCATATTGTGTCCATTACTTATCATTAACACTCAGTTAATCCGTTACCTGCTCGTCATCATCATGTCTCTCTCAGCCTGGCCAGGGTGGTGACGCTCTCTCAGTCTCTGTCTTGAACTTCCTTTTATATCTGTGTGAATATATAGTGTTAGACACTCAATAACAATCATATTGTGTCCATTACTTATCATTAACACTCAGTCCGTTACCTCTATCTGTATCTATATCTGTAAGAATGTTTAAATATTTTTTGCAGAATTGTTGAATCGGTTTCCACTGGGTTCATAATGAAGTGTAAAAGTGATTACATTAAGATTTATTAAGCACCAGGTTTATTAGGTTTTAATATGTTTAATTATCATCAGAAAATCAGTGGTACATTGAACTACAACAATTTGTACCTGCTTATTTCCAGAAGGTTTTTCCCCCATTATCTGTAAAACAAAAAAATTACCTTTCAGCAAGATCACCACACATTATTTTTAAATTACAGTGGTATAATTTATTCTTTTTTTTTTTTTTTTTAAATAGTGGCCACATGAATGTGCTAAATATTGCTAGTATTACAATGACTTATATGACACATATGAATGTTTAATTCAGGATATTTTTGCTAATTGCTCCTACAAATTAGCCTAAATATATTTAAAAACAGAATAAGGCATCAACTTGATAACTTTAAAGTTTCATTGCACTTATTAATTTCACTACGATTATCATACCATACATAGAAAATATATCCATGTTACAGTTTCATAGAAAATCATTATAAATACTTTTGCCAGGTTTTCACAGCCAGGGTCACTTTTATGCTGCAAAAACAACTGGAATAACTAATTTGTCATCAAAATTGTTACCAAATTTCAGTATTTTATTTGAAGCACGTGTAAAGACCAACTAATGTTAATTAAGCTAATGCTAACGTTAGCTAAATGAGGATCAGGAAGGCTAGGCCAGACTATAAAACACCTCAGCATTGTTTAACATTAATTAAAATTAATAAAGTCTCACCTGTGATACTGATGAATCTCTTTTCCGCCTTTTTTCCTCGTTGGCTTTGTCCTATCTTCGAGCACATGTCTCGTGATGGGCTCTGAGCTTTTGCAGCCTCCGTGACAGACACGCGTTCACTTCACATAATGCTGATCAGTGCTATTGATGATAGGTTCAACTTCTTCTCCTTCAGTCGCTCCCCTCCCCCACTCGCAACTCAGACTCCCCTCCCCCAGCGCGGCAACAAGTTCACGCCAGGGTCATGTGCAGACAATATCGCAACAGACTTTTACTCCGGTTCAGCAATATCACAACGACTTTTGCACTTCATTTCACTAGGCTATATTTTAATTAATTGGGTTAATGTTGTTTTAGATTTAATATTATATCACTGTTTTACATTATTTGTAAATAAATATTCTATTATTGCATAAATGCAGTTAAATTACAAAATAAATAAAGGTGTATACAGTAGATAGAATACATTGGATGACATGGAATAAGTTGTAGGGATGTATTTACTAAAAGGGGTAAACATTTAACTGATAAAGTGGTTTTGATATCTTACTTTTTAATTAAGCACGTTATACACATCCACACACATACAGTAATGTATGTATTTACATACACAGCTAAAGCATAACATTATGACCACATTCAGTTTTATATCACTGTTTTACATTATTTGTAAATATATAATTTATCATTGAATAAATGCAGCTAAACTACAAAACAAATAAAGGTGTATACAGTAGATAGAATACATTAGATTATCTGGATTAAAATGTAGGGTTGTATTGCCTAAATGGGAAAAATATTTAACTGATAAAGTGGTTTTGATATTTTACTTTTAAGCACATTATAAGTGTTACACATCCACACACATAAGTATATACATACATACACAGCTAAAGCACAACATTATAACCACATTCAGTTTTATATCACTGCTTTACATTATTTGTAAATAAATCATTTATCGTGCAGTTAAATTACTAAATATATTTAAGGTGTATACAGTAGATAGAATATATTGGATGATATGGAATGATGTAGGATTGTACTAACTAAAAGCGGAAAATATTTAACGATAAAGTGGTTTTGATATATTATTTTTTAATTAAACACATTACAAGTGTCACATCCACAGTGTACAGTATGTACTGTATGCACATACATGACATTGTATGAGCATGACATTATAACTACAAGTAATAATGATAAAGCATGACATTATTACCAACGGCCTAATATTGTGTTGGTCCCCCTTTTAGTGTTTGCTGATTTTTTTGTAATTTCTTAAAATTAAATTAATTTTTTCAGCTTTTTTCAACACAGAATCTAGCAACACATATATTTAACTGTTTGAAATGAATATTGGGCAATATCAGGCACCTTTGTTTTATTTTCTACAAGGTTTAAAAGTTGGGGAAGGATCCATTTTTCTCAGTCCTGTTACCAAAAATCAAGTTACTTTTAAAAAGGGTTTTAAAAAATGTCAACTAATTATTTTGTCTTCCACTCACAAAACTGTTTATCTTTAAGAAATAGTTTGTAAAATGTTTGAATAATTTATATTTGTTACTAAAAATTCACTAAATATGTACACAAGGTGTATTTTTAAAAAAATGCAAAGCCATTTTTAATTTGTACAGGTGCAAGATTAAACAAATTGAACAAATCTTTCACAAAGTGCAAGATTACATTTTTTAAGTCATGTAATTAAGTCAACTATTGGATAAATGATGAGCATAACACAGACTAAAAAAAGTCATTTAACCTAATTTTTTAGAACAAAAATATTTAATAACAGGAATGAACACCCAGTAACAGGAATGAATATCCAGACACTCTGTGGATGTTCAGCTTGCTCTGGTGATAACTGTGGGTTGTGTGGAGGGATGTTTGAGGGCTTTTCTGTCTTTGATGCTATGGTGCATCTCTCTCCACTTTTTGCGGCATCTGCACTTTTCTCTCTGAGGTCATTGATCAGTTTCTTCCTGCCCGACTCTAGGTCCTTCCTGTATCTTTCCGATTCATTCATTCATTCATTCATTTTCTTTTCGACTAAGTCCCTTTATTAATCAGGGGTCGCCACAGCGGAATGAACCGCCAACTTATCCAGCATATGCACTTCCAGCCGCAACCCAGCACTGGGAAACATCTATACACATTCATTCACACTCATACACTACGACCAATTTAGCTTATTCAATTCACCTGTATCGTGTGTCTTTGAACTGTGGGAGAAACAGGAGCGCCCGGAGGAAACCTACGCCAACACGGGGAGAACATGCAAACTCCACACACAAACACCAACTGACCCAGCCGAGGCTCGAACCAGTGACCTTCTTGCTGTGAGGTGATCATGCTACCCACTGCATATAATACATGTGATACATTGACCGGCCACTTTATTAGGTACACCTTACTAGTACCAGGTTCAACCCCCTTTTGCCCTCAGAACTGCCTTAATCCTTCATGGCAGAGATTCACCAAGCTACTGGAAATATCCCTTAGAGATTTTGCTCCATATTGACATGATAGCATCACACAGTTGCTGCAGATTCCATGATGCCAATCTCCCGTTCCACCACATCCCAAAGGTGCTCTATTGGATTGAGCTCTGGTGACTGTGGAGGCCATTTGAGTACAGTGAACTCATTGTCATGTTCAAGAAACCAGTCTGAGATGATTCACGCTTTATGACATGGTTCGTTATTCTGCTGAAAGTAGTTGACACTGTGGTCATAAAGGGATGGACATGGTCAGCAACAATACTCAGGTAGGCTGTGGCGTTGACATGATGCTCAATTGGTACTAATGGACCCAAAGTGTGCCAAGAAAATCTCCCCCACACCATTACACCACCACCACCAGCCTGAACCGTTGATACAAGGCAGGATGGATCCATGCTTTCATGCTGTTGACGCCAAATTCTGACCTGACCATCTGAATGTGGCAGCAGAAATGGAGACTCATCAGACCAGGCAACGTTTCTCCAATCTTCTCTTGTCCAGTTTTGGTGAGCCTGTGTGAATTGTAGCCTCAGTTTCCTGTTCTTAGCTGACAGGAGTGGCACCCGGTGTGGTCTTCTGCTGCTGTAGCCCATCCGCCTGAAGGTTGGACGTGTTGTGTGTTCAGAGATGCTCTTCTGCAGACCTCGGTTGTAACGAGTGCTTATTTGAGTTACTGTTGCCTTTCTATCAGCTGGAACCAGTCTGGCCATTCTCCTCTGACCTCTGGCATCAACAAGGCATTTACGCCCACAGAACTGCCGCTCACTGGATATTTCCTCTTATTCGGACCATTCTCTGTAAACCCTAGAGATGGTTGTGTGTGAAAATCCCAGTAGATCAGCAGTTTCTGAAATACTCAGAGCAGCCCGTCTGGCACCAACAACCATGCCACGTTCAAAGTCTCTTAAATCCTCTTTCTTCCCCATTCTGATGCTCGCTTTGAACTGCAGCAGATCGTCTTGACCATGTCTACATGCCTACATGCAGTGAGCTGCTGCCATGTGATTGACTGATTAGACATTTGTGTTAACGAGCAGTTGGACAGGTGTACCTAATAAAGTGGCCGGTGAGTGTACATTTTCTAATATAAGTAATGGTAACTGAAACCTAAAAGATTAAAGTAAATCATCTTACATTAACAATTTTCTACATTATTATATATGCAGCAGAGTATGCAACTCCTGTTACTATTACTCAGTCCTGTTATAGCTTATATGAGTAACAGGACTGAGGGTAACAGGACTGAGTTTTCAGCATATAATTATCACATTCATGCTAAATAGCCACATGGCAAACATGCTAATGGCATGAGGATATGGAGCACGTTTTAGTGGTTTATCAAAGATATGTATTTTTAAAATTAATAAATAACATCTAAAAATAATTTCAGTAACAGGACAGTATGTCGAGACTGACCATCTCTCACACAGTTGAAATATCATCAAATATATTGAAAATAAATGAGAAGACTTCCCCCTTTGGTCTCCCCATTGCTTTTAAAAGATCTGGATGATGCAACTTCCTGTTAAAAATATGCCTTATGGAATGTTCCAAGTTAATCAGAGGAGTAAATGTGTTAGGGTAACAGTAATGAGTGAAAACCTGGGGACACGACTAAAATGTGTATTTTATCAAAAATTTTATGACTTTTTTTTATTTTAAAAATAGGAAATCATTGATTTTATATAAAACTGCATGTAAATGCAAAAAAATAATTTTTGGAAGGATTTTAAATATATTCTAGCAAATTATAGAAGCAGGGAGTGGGGACATGCAACAGCTGCTATTTTTTAGTGTTCTACAGTTTTTAAAAATGATTTTAATTATTTATTCTAAATTTTGCAGTTTGTTAAACTTGAAGACACTTTGATTATTGCTAAAATGCATTTTAGAGTTCATTTTCATGAATTTTTATACATTTAATATTCTGGGGACATAAATGTTATCCATTCGGTGGAATGTCCCGTATATTCAGTCACCTTTCTATCAGAACCACATTAACTTCTTCAGCAGTCATGTGTGGGTCAGATGGCACGGGCCAGCTTTCACTCCCATGAGCATCAGTGAGCCTTGGCTGCCTGTGACAAGCTCTGCATCACTACTGTTCCCTCCTTGAACAGATTTCAAGATGAGTTCACTGACCACTGCAGAAACACCTCACAAGAGCTGTAACTTTGGAGATGCACTGACACAGTCATCTTGCCATCACACTATGGCCCTTATTAAACTCACTCAAATCCTTACACTAGTCCATTTTTAATTCCAACACATCAACTTTAAGGACAAAATGTTCCCTTGCTGCCTAATACATGCCACCTGCTAAAAGGTGCCTTGAGGAAGAGACGATCGGTGTTATTCACTTCACCTGTCTGTGGTCATAATGTTGTGCTTGATCAGTGTGTACACGGTATATCACAGCCAGTCTGCTTCTACAGAACTAGCAGCCTAAACTAAGGCTCATGACCAGAGGTGGTTAGGCCTTTGCTGTAGCTGACCGTCACCTGTAAAGCAGCTCGTCATTCATTTTAGAATTGCCTGAACTCTCAAGGACTTTAAATAGTCTCTTTTTCTTTCAAGTTGAGGACAGGGTTACCAACCTTGTTGCTATGAAATATGGGACAAAATTTAACTAGTGTAGCCATGCAAATTAGCATATGCATTCTGTCATTGCATCATATTTACATTTACTGTTTAAAGAGTACATTCTGTACTGTACATTATTTAAAAAATGTTAAACTAAAAGCTAAATCAATAAAGCCTTCTCAACACCACTGCTGCTTCAATCTGTGGAGCAACCAATAAACAAGACATGGGAAATCACGTACAGGGTAAATCAGGCAAGCTCAACATATGGGATGTCCCGGCTAATACGGGGCGGTTGGCAACCTTAGTTGAGGACACGACAACTCTACCAGTGTTTTCTAATATATATATATATATATATATATATATATATATATATATATATATATATATATATATATATATATATATATATATATATATATATATATATATACACACAATTGCGATTTACTATGTATTATATTTCTGTTTTAGTGTTGTACTTTTACTTTGTGAAATACTTTGATCAACCTTGGTTGTTTTTAAATAAGGTTGACATTGAGAGCTGACATCAAGCCTGACTGGAAGAGTGTTTGAATGCTTCAATTTAGCTTGCATTACTCTTTTCATTTATCTCACTGGGCACACTTCACTCTCACCCTGCAGTTTTGTACATCTTTCCTCCACACCACTTCTCTAGTGAACGGCTGTTCAGCACTGATGGTGTGCATGTACTCTATAAATCAATCTACTTTTTGTAATGTTAACCTGTAACAATATAGACAGTCTTTTTTGAGTAAACACTAGGAATGCCCAGCACTTCAGAGCAGCTGACACAGAAGCAGCTCTTCCCCCAAGCTCCATCTCCCTCTTAAACAAATAACGGCTCCTTAAAAGCAATATTCTACTTTCACTACTTCTATAGTGCCTCTTGTACTTTATTATATGTTTATTATATGTACTTTTATGTATTTTATTTCAACATTTATAACACTCCCTCTACTTACAGCATTATGCATTTGCACAAGTGTAAATACCATCTGTTAATATGTAAATTCAACTATAAAATATGGTTATGTACTAAGGCTGCTGGTGACTGATGGGCTAGGGTGAAAAAACATTTGATAAGTTGTAGATATTATGTATTTTCAGACGTTCAATGAGGCTCAGGTAGAATGAGTGCAATTACATTCGTAGATTCATGTTAAGATTAATGTTAATTAAGATAGTATTTAATTAATGATTAATATAAATTGATATATATGAAACATGAAATTATACAGTAAAAATCGAAACTAAACGGCCAGTGAAGTAAATCGAGTCATTTCATCACAGAATCATTAGTTGAGTTGAATTGAATTGTTCGAACAACTGATGCTTTC
The DNA here is from genome assembly GCA_903798195.1 of Danio kyathit. Lineage (NCBI taxonomy): Eukaryota > Metazoa > Chordata > Actinopteri > Cypriniformes > Danionidae > Danio > Danio kyathit. Next base: position 13,856,859 of record LR812527.1, read on the forward strand.
TAGAATGAACTCATAGATATATATGGAATGAACTGACGTCTTTACGAGCGCTTAATTGATTCACTAGTTCACTCGCGAGAATCATTGTTTCAGAGTCCTTTTAAACGAACATTTGTTCATAATTCATATGGACACGGCTTTGTAAAGAGAAATTAGAGATTATCTTTGACTTTACGGGAAACTACAGTGACGAAACAGCAAAGTCAGCCTTTGGAGTTATAACATCAGACAAGGTAAGACGCTAAACATTTCATTATTGCTCATTGAATGTCGAGAGGTGCAGTTTTGTCAAGCGATTTCATGGCGATCATATAGGAGTTCTTTCACTACATGCGGCTGATGCTCGTATGTGAAACAAAAGGCTTTTCAGATAGGAATTACATTCACTTTAACATTTTAAGGATGTTATTATGGAGTCTTAATAAACAATTTTAATGATGCATAATTTCAAATGTAATTACATTAAATCTAACTGTGAATAAACCAAGGTTTTAATGTAGTAAACGTGTAGTAACATGTTTATTGGCAAATTGACTTCAGTTGATTAATTTTCGTGAGGTAGTATTACAAACATGACATTTCAGTTTGCCAACCGGTCTCATATAGTATAGTTTAATCATGTTTTCAGGCATCCGTCTCCCCTTTCCCCTCCATACACTGTAGCAGTGACTGAAATGGCCAATCACAAAAATCCTCTGCGAGGAAGCTGCGCCGTCCAATAGAAAAAATCCGCTGTCGCTCTCGCTCCTCCTCCCGAGATGCAGGATGCAGTACACGTGTGTGTCCGATAGTAGGAGCTCGCGAACACAAGGCAAAACACCAATTTTCAAGGTTACTATTGTTGTGAGGACTTTTTCTGAAATTTGCACAGCATCATGTATAGACCATTTGGAGGCCATTAAAGCATTAATATTGTGAGGACCACCTAAAATGTCCTCACAAAGAAAAATGTCCTCACAACATTGGTTGTTTCTCAATAGTCGGCCCTCACAAGTATAGCAAAACCAACACACACACACACACACACACACACACACACACACACACACACACACACACACACACAGATGCTCGCGCACACACACACACACACACACACACACATGATACACATTAATATCCACTGTTGTATGGATATCTATTATGTTAATGTACAAAATAAACCTGATTTAATGTCCACAAACCCGAGATTGAAGCGTCTACTTTTATAATTGTACTGACATGCGGCTGTCTTGTTGATATGATTATACGCGTTACTACGGAGACATGTTAATACGCAGCTGTTAATCAACTTGGTGGATGGGGAAACCGCACTCCTACGTCCAGTTGCGGTTGGTCTCAAAATGGGAGGGATTTGGATCCTATTTTAACGTTAGAAACACTTTAAAAAGAGTTATTGTGTTTATATCACCCCAATATGACTGTGACACTATACCAGTCTATACACTATACTGTGTACAGCAGAAAAAATGTAGGTAAAGAATCGTTTTGGAATCAGATTGTGACTCTCAGAATCGGGATCAAACTGTATCATGATTTTATTAAAGATTCCCAGCTCTACTTCTCATATACCGTTTAAAACATGCATAATTGTACAAAAAAAGTCTATCACAGCACTCAAAATTTAATGACATTAAAAACTGTGTGCTTTATAACACTTAGGTCATACATGTGAGTCATTAAAGCAATCTTTATGCACGCAAACAAGTAGTCCTGCAATTTAACAACAGAATTCTTCTCTGGTGAGTCAGAAAACGGTTTCTCATCTCCTGATATTGGATGGATAGGGGGAAAAGACTTTGTACTATTTTCAAAGCAATCTCACTATAAGCAGATGTAATTTGAGCAAAATATAATGTTGCAACATCACAACAGCATGCGAATGACCTTATTCTGCAATGCAGTGGTGTGCTAATTTTTGCGATTGTTTTAGAACTTTCGAGTTTTAGAATTTTTTTTTTAGAAATGACTAGAAATAATAAATGGCAGAAAACGACTTGCTCTACAAACTAGTGTGTTTATGGCCAAACATAAAAAGAAGAATAATATAATAAGAACATATCAGTTTGCAACATGTAGCAGCACAACAAGATGTTTTTAACGTCTAAAAATCAATGGAAGTCTTGAGCCAAAAAGATTCCAATGGCTGTGCCTGCCATACGTGAAGAATAAGGTCAATGCAACAGTATAGCATGCTTAATACAGCAACATAACGTCCCTGAAATAAAATAAAATATTAGATACGTTTTTTCTTAAGACATTTCACAAGATACTGTGCTGCACACATATTTTTGTAAAGTGACACGATTTAAACAGAAACATTCTGAAATATGGTTAAGAGTTTGCGAGGCAATATAGAACATACAACAATTCATATGCATTCATTCTGGAATGAATTTTACTTTTTTAAACATGCAATGATTTTCTCATAAACTAAATAGTTGGCAATACTGTACATGAGAATCATGTTGAGTGGTACCACCAAAATGTACAGGATTAGTATAGCTAATTTTAAGGTGCCACTGGTTAGCTATACATTTTGAATATTTAAATCGCTCACCTTCATAACAGAGATTGTATGTTTGAAGGTAATATGTGAAGTTTTATAAACAAATTTTGATAGGATCATGTGCTATGACTGATCGCGGCAGGTCTCACATCAACAATCATCGAAAAACCAGTCAGGGGTGCGTTTCCGAAAACCATTGTTAACTAAATAAGGTTGCAAGTTCTGTCGTTACAAACATAGTTCGTTGATTTGGCATATCCCAAATCCATCGTTCCAATGAAACATGGAATGATTAAAAAAAACAAAGCCATCTCTCTTAGGTGTAATTTGCTTTTAAAGTATTTTTACAGTTCAGTTTTTATTCCATTTTGAACACCGCCGTGGCTTATGACTATAGCTATAGGTTACCTATTATTTAAAAGTGGAATTTAGGCTATGTTACGTCTCCAAAGCTTGTGAAATCATATATATATGTATATAGCATACATAATAATAGTTTTAATATATAGTAGGTTAATTATTAAGAAATGTTTCTGTACTGTATATGACATGGGCCTATTAGTTAGAACGTTTCTGCATGTGGTTTGAATGTCAAATTGTAGACTTTTCAAAATAATTAACAAATAATTTAAATAAATAAACAAACAATATTCTAGGTCATAATAATAATAATAATAATAATAATAATAACAATAATTATATATAGTTTTTCATTTCTTAATGAATAGCCTGAGACCATTTACGATTTATATGATTTATTTATGACATTAGAATGTGTTAGCTAAGTGCGACTCGAAAACGAGTGCATGTTTTTACCAAAACTGATATTGGATTTTTTTTTTAAATGTGAGCGCATGCAACACAATAATTGTACAAAACATTATGCTTTTTTCTCTAAAGAAGTTGTTATTCCACCACGTTTAGAGCATTATTCTGGACGTTTTACATTATAACTAACATGGTTCAAATGATGGATCTGCAACAGAGAATATACGGTTTCGTCACTACATTGTTATTTTCCTAAACTATGCATCGTACTATGATAGTTCAGCCGCGAGTTATGACGTTGTTTAGGAAACGCACCCCAGACCGTTCCAAACCTAGAATAAATAGCCCATTTTGTCTTATCTCCTTTATCTTCATTTTGGAAGAATCCCCACATTCACCCCATCTCCCCATTCCTCCTTTACCAGGGAGGGCTCTTGGGACCTACCTGATCTCGGACCTCGTTCTATGCCCGGGACAGCATGCCAAACCTTTAATTAGTATCTAACTAATGCTAAATGTGAACTCTTGAAACATAATGGCGCTGTTACCACAACTTTTTAAAATGTAGTATTTACCTGCCACAAAATCCTGTCCACTTCAGGTTGTCTGATATCTAGTGGAAAGTAGAGCTGCACGATTAATCGAAAAATGATCGCGATCTCGATTCCACTCCCTAGACGATCTTAATCCAGCATTTCTACGATTCTGCCAATCATACTGTATTTTCAAGTTCTGGAGAGAAGCAAAGGCAGTCGCACAAGTCTTCACACTGTTTTACATACGTTGCTCGTTGCAACGTGGACACCTCTAAATGGTGTTGAAAGAGTCACATACTGTATTAATAAGGCATAATTCACCCAAAAAATTTAATTTCTGTCTTCATTTAATGATATATTCGAAGCCGCGAAATCACACGTGACGTGAGCTGCTGACCGTGAGCTGTTACCACAGAGAGGGCGGGCGCGCGCCTGTGAATGAAGTCTACTTTAGTGAACAGAATAGGCTGTGAATAACAAGTAATAAAGTTGCAAATAACAGTTTGTGGCACAGAGTGATTGTTTGGGAGCTGCACGGGAAGTATGAACCGCACTTAGCAATGAAAATAAAACTGAAAGCAGGCACATCATTTAATCATATCGCATTTTAGAGTAATGATTAGGACAAGCGTTTAATGTTTTTCTGTCGTAGCGAACCTAAAGTGATGTGCATTTGAATAAATGTTTACCAGTGTCAGTATAACTACTGTAGCCCATATAATGTTGAATATAATGCAAGATAGAATCTGATAATGACAAATGTCCGATTTTACCAGTAGAAAAAAATATTCTAGTAATGTTTAATAATGTTGTCAATGACAAATGACAAGCATGTGTCTCAAACATAATTCAACTTCAGAATTATGAATAGTTGTATTCTGATGTCATCACTTTACTGTGCCTTAATGACCAGGACATATTTAAAGTCTATTCAAGTCCTCCATTCAAGGTCTATTCAAAATGTAGCATTTTAACCAACAGTAGACCTACACATAATAGTATTATTATTGTTTTATCATATGTTTGAGAAATAACAATAATAACAGGCTACTCATATTAACCTTTGTTTTACATGTACAGAATCGTGAGAAAACAGTGATCTTTATTTTAAGCAAAAGAATCGCGAAACTCATTTTAGCCAGAATCATGCAGCTCTAGTGGAAAGTAAAGAATCCAGGAAGTTTGACAAGATGAAAAAATAAATAAATAACCAAACTCATAAACTACTTACAACCCATTTGACCCAGCACGAGCAACCAAACATTTTTTTACAGTATCCCATACAAGCTAAAATTATGACCCAGCACAATCAACCCAGCAACGTTTATAGAAATAACTCCTAGTTTTTTTTTGTTTTTTTTTTGAGGGTTGAGTTTATTGAGTTCAAGGTCATGGCTGAAAGGGGGGAAATGCTAAATGCAAGTATTCGGCAGAACATCTTTTTATCGACCCTCAAAAGGGAGAAAACAAAACAATTTGTTGTTGACTCCAGTGAGTCAAATCTAATTTTATGTGTATTTTGGGGCAAATACAACGCAGATTGTAGCCGAAACAAGTCAGATGACAACACGTCAGTTACATGCCGCATCACATCCTCAAAAAAAAAACAAATGCAATATGACTAGGATTGCATCAAATATGGGCTCCCTTGCAATGAGTATAAACACCATGTGCTTTGTGCAATGAATTAAGAAATTCTAAATTTTGTACTGACAGTTAATTAGCCTATATTATTGTGATTATTACTATTTATACTACATGTATTGTCCTGCAGTAAGTCAATTCACAACATTAACAACATTCACACACCTTTTACTTGTAAATGAAGGTCATCAAGGTTTGTCTGAAAAGAACACAACACATGTTTGTTCACCATTACAACTGTGTATGTGACACTGGGAAACTCTACATGCCAATATGACAGCATTCAAGTCACAAGTCATGAAATTAATTATGAAAAATACTGGCATTGTGACAGGTGTACACAGCATGTGATGCGAGTTTACCTTATACACAAAAATAACCATGCAGGTCTGCAGTAAACAGAGACCTGCAAGAACAGGGCAATCACAAGAGATGCATTTCCAAAATCTACTTGATACATTTTGATCAACATTCTGTAGCTTGTTTTTTTTTTATTAGTGTAACAGAGGCCAGCTAGTTAAGTGCTGTGCAGGTAACCAGCACTCTGAACCCGAAAAGGTGCTCTAGCAACAGACGCTAAAGGCCATGGTCTTTAGCCTCCTTGTTAGAGCAGCTAACTTCCATGTGGAGAGTTGCTGGTTCGATCCCAGCTCGGAGTGGGTTGGGTGGTGTAGGACCAGCAGGGTTACATTGGTGCCGTGACCTGGATGGGAGTGAGGTATAGATGGGTGAGCTTCTTAAACAAAAGAAGAAATTATCGCAAAATATCAATCAGGCAAATAAGATAACTGGTCACAAACAACATTCGCTGCAGGTTCTATTTGACTTCTTTATGGAAAAAAAACAGCAATTGCAATTTTTAAAGACAATACACATCCCCTTAACTCAGCTTTTGAAGTTTTACCATCAGGACACAGGTTTAGAATTCCTAAAACCTGAAGAAATGCTTATAAAAAGTCATTTATCCCAATTGCAGTTGTTGTCTTAAATCGGATCACTGTTTGAAGGGAATGGGGTGGTTGTAAAAAATGATCTGCAGTAATATGTATAGGGCTGATTTGGTTTTAAGTTTTTAACTTATGTTGTTGTCTTGATGAGTGTTGCTATTGTGTGATTGTTGTATGGTTGTATGTATGCAGTTGTTGTCTTAAATCCAGTGTTAAAGACAAATTTCCTTTCTGTGCCAAGCAGAATGGACAATAAAGTTTAAACTAAAACTAAAAAAAATACTAAACTAGTAAAGAGCTGGGCAGGTAAACTTCACTCCTTTAAACCTGGAAAGGTGCTCTAGCGGCAGACGCAAGAGGCCATGGTCTTTAGCCTCCTTGTTAAAGCAACTGACTCCCATGCAGAGAGTCACCGGTTCAAGCCTAGCTCTGAGCAGGTTGGGTGTGGTGTAGGATTGGTGGGGTTACATTGGTGCCGTGACCTGGATGGGAGTGAGGTTTAGGGGGGGTGAGTGTAACAGAGGCCAGCTAGTAAAGTGCTGTGCAGGTAAACCTCACTCCTCTGAACCTGAGAAGGTGCTCTAGCAGCAGACGTTAGAAGCCATGATCTTTAGCCTCCTTGTTAGAGCAACGGACTCCCATGCTGAGTGTCACTGTTTGATCCTAGCTTGGAGCGGGTTGGGTGGTGTAGGATTGGTGGTGTTTCGTTGGTGAATGGTGCCGTGACCTGGATGGGAGTGAGGTTTAGGGGGGGTGAGTGTAACAGAGCTCAGCTAGTAAAGTGCTGTGCAGGTAAACCTCACTCCTCTGAACCTGAAAAGGTGCTCTAGCAGCAGACGTTAGAAGCCATGATCTTTAGCCTCCTTGTTAGAACAACGGACTCCCATGCTGAGAGTCACCGTTTTGATCCCAGCTCGGAGCATGTTGGGTGATGTAGGATTGGTGGGGTTACATTGGTGCCGTGACCTGGATGAGAGTGAGGTTTAGGGGGGTGAGTGTAACAGAGGCCAGCTAGTAAAGTGCTGTGCAGGTAAACCTCACTGCTCTGAACCTGAAAAGGTGCTCTAGCAGCAGACACTAGAGGCCATGGTTTTTAGCCACCTTGTTAGAGCAACCAATTCCAATGCAGAGAATCACTGGTTCGATCCCAGCTCGGAGTGGGTTGGGTTGTGTAGGATTGGCAGGGTTACATTGGTGTCGTGACCTGGATGGGAGTGAGGTTTAGCAGGGCGAGCGTAACAGACGCAAGCTAGTAAAGTGCTGTGCAGGTAAACGTCACTGCTCTAAACCTGACAAGGTGCTCTAGCGACAGACACTAGAGGCCATGGTCTTTAGTCTCCTTGTTAGAGCTACCAATCCCAATGTGGAGAGTCAGGTTCGATCCCAGCTCGGAGCGGGGTGGGTTGTGTAGGACCAGCGGGGTTACATTAGCTTGGGATTATTCTGTGCATTAATTTCTGTGTAAAGCTGCAATAGTATGGAATCAATGCTAAATTATTGTAGCATTCTTTAAAATGAGGCAATACATTATTTAAGCCAGAACAAAGCAAAGTTAAAAGCAGTTCTCAATGCAGATTTTACATGTGCTCAGTTTATATGAATTCATTGTGTAGACAACAGAAAACATCATGGTTTGGGTTTTGAAAATGACTATGGAAAATGGTCAGCATTTTGACAGCAGAATGTCACATAAACTTCTTGAATGTGAGAATATGTCTAGGCTGCAAGTACTAAGCTGATCAGACCCAGCTGTGCCTTACCTTACCAATAGAGCTGTATTTAATAATTGTTCTGATGCACTCTGTTGGTTTGCATGGCTTCCTAAGAATACAAAAAACAGACATTAACATGTATTTCTTCATTGAAAATGGCATTACACCATCATTTCGAAGTTGCACTGATGATGCCAATCACATTACAACAGCTTTGGTCCACAATGACCACATCTGATCCAAGCAGTCGTCATTTGTGCATGTGATGTGACCTCTTCCCTGGCTGAAATTCCAGGCCACAGATTCAGTGTCATTGTGGTTCCGCTTGAGATAAACAAAAAAGCCTTGAAACCAACATCAAGAAATTCTCTCTTGAGCCACAGAATTTGAACAACATGTCCTTCATGTGTCCTGTTACTAGACACGCACACACCCACTGCTCACTGTATCTGTTTACACCACCACAACTAGAATGGGAAAACAACAAACAATGATAACACTGAAGTTTTAAAAAATCCTCAACTTTTATCTTTGTTTTCATACCGTACAATATACAAACAAGTGAGCTTTGATAGCTAAAAATATGTTCTTAATCCCATGCTTGGACAATAGCAGAGGACCGTTTTATCCATGACCCTTTGGGACTAGGGATGGGTACAGAGAACTATAAATCAACCAATCTTCTACATCTGCCCAATAGTGTCTGTTTGCACTTTAGTACTGCTTTAGAAACAGACAACCTGGAAAATCTCTCAGCGGGGATTTTTGCTGCTAACGATAGTTCGGAAGCTGCTGTTTATCATTTTTCATCCCTGAATGATGTCATCATGTGGTTGATGTTTGTTCAACATACCAGTGATATCCTTTGCATATGCGGGGTGTGTTTACGTGTTCACAGCTAGTCATGTGTTGGCTCACGTAAGCTTTTCCGGAAGCTCTGGGAGACTTACACATATTCATACTCGCTCCCTGATGCCCGCATCTTAAGCATAGTATTCTGGATATTGTGGCAGCAAGAAAAGCACCACTTTATAAATAGCACAGTAAAGAAAGGTCTATTACAAATCATAGCTATGTCTAAATATAATAATCTCTCTATCTTTCTCTTTCACGCTGTAATTGGAGCAGTTGTGAGGGTTTCCGGGACAACGTTCGCATATCTTGTGATCAAACTTTCACTCCTCCGAACTTACTTTTAAATAAAGATGTGCTGGTATCAATATGAGCTTACAATTTGAAGGGCCTTCTTCAGCAATACGCATAATGTTGTGTAATGACCTTTTCCTTGACCTTGGGAAAGATTTATGTAGTTAGGTGATAATACAAGTAATGAAAACTTTGACTGAAAATATTATAGGGAAATACAAATCAGTTAAATAACATGTACAGTAATTTTAAAATGATTTAATAGTTATTTAGTTATTTTAATAGTTATAAACAGTAGTTTACGTTTTACATACACTGTAAAAAATGCAAGATTCCACACATTTAATTCATGTTGTCCTAACACAAATTCATAAGTGCGGTTCATTAATAAACTAATTTTGAGAGGATCACATGCTTATGAATGATCATGGCTGGTCCCGCATCAGCTCTGCATATTGCGCCAATCAGATGAATACTGACTCACTATAAATAACCAGTGTTTTCCACTTCAGTCATCTTCATCTTCAAGAATCCCCTCTTCCACCCTACTCCTCCCCTTCTCCTGATAGGGCTGCACGGTGGCCCAGGGGTTACCTCACAGCAAGATCACCATTGGTTCGACCCCTCACCGTGCCAGTCGGCGTTTCTGTGCGGAGTTTGCATGTTCTCCCCCTGCTCGCGTGGGTTTTCTCCAGGTTCCCCATTTTCCTCCCACCGTCCAAAGACATACATCATAAGTAAATTGAATACTCCAAAGTAGCATCTTAAGACAAACTCTCAGCCAGCTATATCTCAGCCAATCCTAACACGTTCACAGGGGAGTTCTCAAGACCTGCCTGAGATCAAACTCCCCTCTCGCCCTTCAAATGGGAGGGAGCCCCAGGCTTGAGGATATTCTGAGCTCAGGGCTCTCTCCCGGGACAGCATGCCAAATACGCTTTATTATCATTCATCAGCTTAGTGTGAACTCTTGAACTAAATTAAGTAGATTGAACATAAAACAATTTATTAATCAAGTCAATTAAGTTTTCCAAAGAAATCTCCAGAACTGCGTTGTTTTAGCTTATTTTAAAGAAGTATAATAGTTTAAACATAACAGCAAAAATTTCTTTTTTTTTTGAGTGTAGTAAAGACATAATGAATGTACATTATGAATGTATTTTAAGGTAATTATGGCCTCCAAAATGTAAATATATAATTATATAACAATAATAATAATAAAAATAATAATAATAATAATATTAATAATAATTATTATTGTATTATATTATATTGTATTGTATTGTATTATATAATATTTATTATATTATGTTATATTATATTAGATTAGATTGTATTATATTATATTATATTATATTATATTATATTATATTATATTATAATATATTTATTATATTATGTTATGTTATATTATATTATATTAATTATATTATGTTATATTATATTATATTATATTAATTATATAATTTTATATTATATTTATTGTTATATTATATTATATTTAATATTAATATTATAATTATTATATTATATACATATTATATTTTTAATAATGAGTTTATGCAGGGTGGGGTGGGGGGAAATGACCATGCAGTAGTGTTGGCAACATTAGTAATGCCAACATGACAATAAACCGTACCATTTTACATCCACCCCATGGTTCACATTGAATCTGATGAGGTGTCTAATCTACATTGTATTAAATAACAATGTGTAAAACATAGTTATTGTTTCATTTGGTGGATTTTAGGGGTGTAACTGTACACAGAAGTCACAGTTTATTACGTACCTTGGTCTTAGGGTTTGATATGGGTTTGGTACAACAAAAAAATAAGCAACAAATCCCCAGTTCTTGCTTTTTCTGGTTTGTTTTGAACTGGTAAACTAATTTTGTCACAATCAGCTACAGAATTGAAAAGCTTTTTGTGATAAAGTAAAAAATAAATAGAGTACTGAAAAATAAAAGTTTAGAATTAGGAGACTGTGTGGTAAACTATCCAAGGTTGAGTCCAACCAGTTCTTAACAACAGAAAGACAGTAATTGTGCATATGATTCAGTAAGCTTTCATAACAGCAGGTGCAGTGGAAAACAACTGTTCAGTCTTGTGTGTCTATAGAGAATTGAATCTGATATTTCTATTGTTTTTCTATGTCAGTTGTGATGTGTAAACCCTCCAGATACTGATTGGCCATAGAGAATCATCACTATCTGCGTCATTGGATTTGCCGCACAAGACACCAAGCCTACTAGATTTAAATAAACTGTGAGTAACAGCTACCATAGGATTATAATAATCAACTGTTTCATGCAACTTAACATGGCTGTATCATGATTAGTAGGTCTTCAGTGAAAAGCCTGTCTGAGTATTTATAATCTGCCCAGGTGAGATGAAGTATGACAGATGAGAAGAAAAGGCTTGAGACACTTAACTGTCTAACACTTCTTTATACTTGGTTTGTATGAGCATAAGATATGTGTGAGAAGTGGGCTCCAATAGGAAATAAACACTCAACAACAAAATAGCCAAGTATTTGAAATACAAGGGATGGACAGTGATACTGAAACCCCTGGTTTAAGACCACAATAATTCCTTAGTATTATGTTTTCTGACTTGTACAGGCAATGGGAGATGTTCATCTTCTTTTTCGAGTTGATCAAACCACTCTGTCATCAGTCTTGCTGTCTGAATGTGCATTATCATCCTGATACACAGCACCACCTATGTTACAGTTTTTGGACCATTGCATGCACATGGTTCTCCAGAAAGGTTTGGTAGTCCTTAACAGTGACACGGTCATCTAGCACAATTATTGGGCCTAGGGAATGCCATGATATTGCAGCCCAAACCATCACTGATCCACCCTCATGCATCATTCTGGGAATGCAGCAGTCTGGGTGGTATGCTTCTTTAGGGCTTCTCCACATAGTAACTCTCACAGATGTGGGAAACACAGTGAAGGTGGACTAATCAGACAACAATACATTGTCCACAGCCCAAAATTTTTGCCCCTGTATATTGACCCTGTGGAGCTCCCGATGAACAGTTTTGGTGGAAACAGGAGAGTTGAGGTGGACATTTGATTTTGCTGTGAGTTGGGTAGCTGTGTTTTTTTGTTTTTTGGATACTATCTGGGTTAGCACCCGGACATTCCTTTCAGACAGCTTCCTCTTGTGTCCACGGTTACTTCTGTCGGATGTACTTCGTCCTTCTTAGTGGTATGCTGACATGGCTCTTGATTCATCACAATGACTTGCAGCCTTGTTGTGCAAGTGAGACACACACCAACAATTTGTCCTCTATTTATCTCTGATATGTCAAATGTAATGTTGTCTGCATTGCAATATTTTAAGCGAAACTTTGCTAACACTCTGCTTATTAAACCATCACACACTGCTCTTATTGGGGGAACGTGCAATCAATGAAGATTGGTCACCAGGCTGGTCAAATTTGAACTAAACTGGCCAGGTGCCTCCAAAGTCTTGAAATAATAAGAAATAAAGATATTTTAGTGAAGGGATGGAATTTATTAAGGTAGACAAACCACAAACTGCTTCGTATCGGTGTTTACTGGAAAACAAGTGGTTTTTAAATGTCTAAACTTTCATTGTTTGGTTAAAAAAAACTGTGGATAAAGAACTTTCAGAGTCTGATCAAACAACATGGTTTTAAATAAATGATATGGTAAACTATCAATTTTAAATTCAGATTTATATCATGCGGCATCAAACAGAGAACAAACAGAAAACACAAGAACAAAAGAGAGCAATGCAGATGCTATAACAAGTAAATGTATTTTCAAAATCTTTCCAAACATTTCCCTTTCTCTACCAAAAGTGAAGTAACAGTTATTGAAACTTGACAGGCATAGAAGGAAAAGCCTCCTGTTTCCTAAAACAACAGTCTAGTGAAGAAATGCCTGTGATTACATTATAAGTAAATGAATCCACTGTGCCTTTTACAGAGCACTGATTTAATTTGAAACTCTGAACACTGAGGACAACACTTCCTGTAACTCAATCGTCTGATGAACGCAATCGTAATAAATCTGATTTTATAGCTGGTGGGTGAAGATGCTTTGCATCAGCAGTCCATCTTTTTGTACATGACGAGGTCGGTGTCATAAAGGAATTTAGATGCACCTAATCTAATGCTAAAAAAAGTTTTTAAGCCCTGGCGACTAATGTTGAACACTTTCAAATGGACCAAATGTTATCCACGTGTCTCCATATTCACTAAAATTCATTGTTATTGTTAATTTCCTTTTTATGGAAGGCATGCAGCTTTGTGACTGATATAAAGGACGTTTTGTTGGGTTGTGTTGGAAGTTTCAGAAGTTTCAGGAGACTCATTTTAAGCAGAATTCTTTGAGAACTTATTGGTTGTTCTGTGGTCAAGCAGTCATCTTCAAGAAGTCCACATAAGTCTACAAGAGACTCTAAGAGTCTGAGTCTAATTTTGACAGAGTTGTCTTTATTCATTCATTCATTCATTCATTCATTTTCATCTGATTTTTCGAGGCCGGTTCATGGGGGCAGCAGTCTCAGGAGACAACCCCAGACTTCCCTCTCCCCAGAGACTTCCTCCGGGGGGATCCTGAGGTGTACCTAGGCCAGCCGAGAGACATAGTCCCTCCAGTGTGACCTTCCACGAGGCCTCCACTCGACGGGACATTCCTGAAACACCTCCTTAGGTAGGCGTCCAGGAGGCAGCCAAAACAGAGTTGTCCTGTGTATTATAAATGTTTTGGTCCTAAGGTGGAGGTGGAGGTGGACAGTCCTAAGGTGACAGAACAGAAGGGCCTGGCTGCAGATTTGCACTTGCACCCATGCTTCCTCTGCACCTGCACTCTCCTGTCACGTCACTTGCAATTGACACAAATAAACTAGAAGCACGTTTCCAGTTGGTTTGCGTTGCCAGTGACGTTGTTGTCAAATAATTCTAAGTACTTAAGTTGTATATCATGACAGATCCCCCCGAAAAGCGGTTTATGTGTTCATATGATTATAATGCTTTAATCTAAATTTACCAAAGCAGGCTACTATTAACATTTATACCAGCAAAGCTTATTATTAATTTATATGAACTATCAGGACGCACATAGATTATAGACACACAAAGTATTCTTCCACAGTTATGAATAAAAAAACACCAGGCTAATTCAAATTTGAACTTTAGTTTTTATTATAAACATGTCAAGGAGTTGTAGTATTACAACTAACAGATACACATTATAAACTTACAGCAATGGTTCTTGAATGACTTGGGAAACTATTCTTTATTCAGCAGGTCTCAGGACGATTGCAAACAAGAATGCAGATGTCAATGCAAGTGATGTGACCTAATCCGCTCCCTTAAATGAACAAATGACAATAAAAATGCAAGCATTCTCACCCAAATAAACAAGTTTTAGATAAAAGACTCACATGACTGTAGATAAATAATTAAATAAAACCATTTAATAAAAAAACTAAGATATACGTGTTGATAATGTCAAGATCGACTCGAGAAGGGAACGTCTCGACTCGCTTAACGGAAAGAAAACGGCACAGATGTGTGTAAGGCAAGCATTTGTGGTTCGTTACGATCTGTTTATGTAACTATAGCAACTGCAGCGCCTCTCGCTATATGTTGCCAGAAACTACATTGAAACGCTTAGAAAAAGGCACTTAGGTAATGGTGACAGATAAGAAGTTTGTTGCAATGATCTCAATGAAATCCCTTACCTCAGGGATTTTTCTCCCCTGGGAACAATCTCTAGTTAAATTACTGTAGGACTTGCAATGCAATCGGGCACAGGTGTCGATTGTAAATGACGTCACTTACAGAGGAAGTGCAGTTGCCTGAGAGTGCAAGCCTGAGAGTGCAAGCCTGAAAGTTTAAGTGCAAATCTGAGCCAGACTCTATTGACCTATAGAAGATTCTTCCACCTGGATGGATCAACAAAGACAAAGGTACAGTCACTGAGACCCTGTTTGTATTTGCGATCTGCCAATGCTCAGGAAGGCATAAGGTTTAATGTCTCTCGCAGCTTGGTTGCTAGAGTTTCATATAAAATGACAAGTCCAAAAAACAAAGAATACAGTACAACTTCTCAGCTATACATATGACTGTTAATTTGAAACTAGACTATATGAATTTATATTATATGCAAACTGTTCACATTTTTAAAGGCAAAATCTCACATTTTGAAGGCAAAAGTTTCCTGTATTGGCAGCACAGTGGGTAGCACTGTCGCCTCACAGCAAGAAGGTCGCCGGTTCGAGCCTCAGCTGGGTCAGTTGGCATTTCTGTGTAGAGTTTGCATGTTCTCCCCGTGTTCGTGTGGGTTTCCTCCGGGTTTGCTCCGGTTTCCCCCACAATTCCAAAGACATGCGGTACAGGTGAATTGGGTAAGCTAAAATTGTCCGTAGTGTATGTGTGTAAATAAGAGTGTATGGGTGTTTCCCAGTGATGGGTTTCAGCTGAAAGGGTATCCACTGTGTAAAACATATGCTGCATAAGTTGGCAGTTCATTCTGCTGTGGTGACCCCTGATTAATA
>LR812527.1:13877661-13897661 GCA_903798195.1 Danio kyathit
TTGTTTTTAACCATTTCAATAATCTTCTCACATATTTGTTGGCAACTGGCAATCCTTGGCCCATCTTTGGTCCTAAAGGACTAGTCCGTCCATCCATCCATCCATCCATCCATCCATCCATCCATCCATCCATCCATCCATCATCCATCCATCCATCCATCCATCCATCCATCCATCCATCCATCCATCCATCCATCCATCCATCCATCCATCCATCCATCCATCCATCCATCCATCCATCCATCCATCCATCCATCCATCCATCCATCCATCCATCCATCCATCCATCCATCCATCCAAACAAGTCACTCAATGATTAGTGATGGGCGATATTTTATTGATTTTTCATAATAACCATAAAACCTATGATTAGTCTGTGAATTGATTTATTATTACAGTAGTACAAGTGTGATACTTTTTCATACCCATTAACAAACACCGATTTACTGACATATGTTAACTCTAAATTCACCCCATAACACCAGTCGAGTGTTTAAAAGAACTATTTTTTTGTGACCAGACATTGTTTAATATCATACAATGAAGAAGTAGTCATGGTATTTTAACTGATAAAGGCTAGGTCAATTAGCATTGAACTATAAATATATTCAATTCAATTCAATTCATCTTTATTTGTATAGCGCTTATACAATGTAGATTGTGTCAAAGCAGCTTCACATGGAAGATTATAGTGAATTGAAACAGTGTCAGTTCAAATATATTTTAATGCTCATAAAGGACCCAGGATAACTTTAAGAATAAACAATCCAGATATTGCTACAAGGGTTTATTTACTCTCTGTAGGTTTGATTCATTTATCCATTTCTATCATCTTTATCCTCATGAAGTGATAGCTTAGATTCCACGTGGGTTGTAGTTTTGGGCTGTTTTGTCCTCCTGTTGGTTTACTTGTTTTGTTATTAAAGTGTGATTATATGGTTAGTTAGTGAGCCCATGTTCATGGTGATGCGTTCGTATGTTAAAAACGTTTAAACGAAACATGTTCAACCCCAGTCTTTCTAACAATGTTTTTCTGTACTTCCCATGTTCTGTGTCTTTTTTTATTGTCCCATGGTGTGTAACAGTGGGACTCATTAAGCCGTACAGATGAACTGCTCATTAACAACAGAGGAGCAGACTGTCAAATGACACAGGGCCATATCATTTTCATCCATAACACCTGCATGCTTCATTTATGCCTCTATCTGCGATGACCTTTGACCTGTAGTCAGGATGCCCTCTCAGAGAACCTCACTGGCATATGGATAATGACTGGCTGTAACGGTGGGTGAGGGGCCAATGTCTTTTTATCCAGCTGTTACCCTAGTCTGTACTGAAAGACATTAAGGGCTGCTAACCGCCTGTCTAAAGCCGCCCACTATCCTTAAGCCTCAGGGGACGCACATCAGCGGAAGTTTCCTGCCGTGTCCGTGCATGTCATTTGTGCCTGTATTCAGTGGGAGTGTGTTTATTTAGGCCAATACATGCCGTCTATTGGAATGGGTGGATTGTGGGAAAGTCGTCAAATTTAATATGAATTGATCTGTGGTCACACATGCCGAACATGCATGCATTCCTAGAGGTTCCTAGAGGTTCGGTGTTGCAATAATAATGGATTAGTGTGTCGCTGTAAGCGTGCATACGACAAGGGGATATTGTTTGGTGTAGAGTCCGTGTGCTAGTACACGGCGTCATTTCTGATTTAACCCAACACTGATCTACATGGGATTATTTGGAGCTGAAAGGTTGCTTGAGGCTTAGTTCTTGGCTTTGTCACCACATGGGAAAGACATACTGGCAGGGTTATTCAGCTGTGTAAGAGCCAATTCGCCTCACTATAACTGACATAATACTGCTTCTGTCTGACTAAAGTGCCTTCTTTCATCGTTTTTTTTTTTTTTTTTTTGCAGATTGTCATTGACTACATTTATATGGACATCAAATTACCTTACGTTAAATTTACCTTGATTCAGGGGTTTATATGAGTTGCTTTTAGAATGTTCCTTTCATGTTCCTGTGTTACATGATATACTACATCGCTCAGGTAACATCATTACATCACCACACTATTCAGTGTTTCCTCCAGAGACTCATTTTTGATTTTTTTGACAACTTCAACTGCAGTTCAGCAGTTTCACTGTCATTCAGCAACATTTCATTCATGTTCCCGCTACAAACTCGGAGATACTTGATGTGAGTAGGAAGTAAGGACTGGAGGAGAGAGTTGTTGGTTTTATGGAATTTGATGACGCTGAATTAAAAGAAAAGTTGTGCATTTGTAAAATTGTGCTCAGTGATGAAGGGTTTGATGAGTCTCCAGGGGTTCACTGTGTTCTTGGAGATGCAGGGTTGTCTATGGTCCCTGAAGTTTTTGAGCCACGAAAAAGGAGCATTTTGAAAACGATGAAGAGGTCGTTTCGGTTTTAAAAGGCTGCTGCTCCATGTCAGTGTGGATGGGGGAAAACGGAGGTGTGGCTACAGACATTCGCCTATCTGATTGGAGCTTTTCTCAAGATTAAGTACTCAAAGTTCAGTCTTTCATCCTTTCCTTGCTAAGTTCAGACTTCGCAAGTTTGATATGGAAAACTCCAGAGGACACATCGGGTAAATCTTCAAAGGGAACAGTGTACTTTATAATCTCATTCACATCACCCTGGCTACGCTGTTTCAGTATCTTAACAATACAATGAAAACATGAAATAAGTAAATGTTATTTTGCTTATTTTCATTTTGATACTAACAACTTAACAGATACCAAAAAATGTTAAGGCGTCATGTAGCAACATATTAATATGACCGTCATCTTCCCTGTAATGCAGCCTAATACATAACTGCCTCCTCTCATTTTCATTGAAAAATCTGAAACCTATCCTCTCTTTTGCTAAATGTCAAGTTTTATTAATCAATAATGGCCATTATAAAAGTACAATAAGTTTATACAATATAGGAAATAAAGGCAAGCAATCAGTCAATGTGCAGATTATTTATTGCGGTTACATAAATTAATATATTTACTTATCTTTGGGCTCAGCCAAAACATGGTACCTGAGAACAAGTAATAGATGCAAAAGACCAGAGAGTCAGTGCATAGAGACAAGATTAATTAAATATCAGGTAACAGCTTTAGTGAGATGAGATCCAGCGGTATATCCTTGATGAACTGTCTGACGTGTGCTGTTTTCACCTGGGGCAGTGTGCTCAAATCATCCGCTCACTGCCTGGAGCTCAGACCTCCGCATATGCTGCAGCGCATGCCAGAGTGTGTGTATGGTCACGTGATGTGCATTTTCAGCGGTGTAGTGTTGACAGAGTGTTTCAGAAATGCTGGGTGAAACGCCAGTGTAGACGTGGATCGTTTTCGTTCTAAAATGCTGTTTTAAAACTAAAACGTAGTAGTGTAAATGGAGCCTCAGTAGGTGCAGAGAATAAAGTGTTTAACTGTGGCCTGTAGTCTCAAAATGCAACAAAAAGTCTTACATGGAAATAATTTGATTAAGGTTTTTGCATTCCAGTAATGAAACTAAAATAGGAACACTCCTTAATTCGACCTGTGTTTTCTATAATTATGACTAGTCAGATTTTAGTAATCAAAAATCTCTGTTTACATGGTAGATTCTTAATCAGAGTATTGTCTTAATTGGATTGATCTCTATATAAACTCACTGTGTTCAACCTGCCCCGTTTAAATTTAGCTGAAAAAAGGGGGTCAAATATTCTGCTGAATTTACCTGCTGAAAGAAAACATGCTTCTTGAATATATAAAACATCAAATGTTTATATATGAATAGATTATGAATTATGAATAAAAACTCCTGTGTTTGAATTATATTTTGCTCAAAAAACTGTTTAATACAGTTTTAATAAAGGCTTTGACTCTCAAGTAACCATTTAAGGGAAAATACCGGATATACATCGTATACACTTGCAATCATAACAAACATTTATGGTGCATAGAAGGAAACAAAACATGAAGTAAGTCTTTTAGGGTTTGCATGTGGGGCTTTTCTGCCATTCGTCTATGCAGATCATCTCAAGCTCATAGCTAAAAGTGATCCCGCCAGACCTGAAGATCAACTCAACGTTTACCTCTAGGTTACTTGTAAATGAGCCTTTTCCTATAAGCCCATAACTATTTTAATTATTTTATTCACTTTCTCGCCAAATTACTTCTAGATCTTGTAACCGTTATCTTTTGGGTTAGCTATTTTTTTCGTTCTTAAAAAGTCTAGCAGGGATTTCCTCAAAGATTGAATTAAATGGCCACTTGTGGTGAGGGTCATCTGTGGCCGTGATTGCCGTCACCATCTGCACTCGCTCCTTTAGCCCTGAGCTCCAATTGATTGGAAGAAAATCCCTGGAAATCCAGCTCCTAACCGGAATAGGAGAGCGATGCGATCCTCACCCTGCGAGATGTGTCAACACAAGCAGATGGCAGGAGAAGATGACACGAAATCTTCCTCTTCCCCTTGTAATAGATGTCCTTCTTTCAGGAACATCCTGTCTGCTCTGAAAGAGAGTGTGTGTGGGTGAGGAACCTGCCAGGATGACTCGCATAATATTTCAGCTGCTGGTTAATAATGTTCACTGTAATCTAAACTCTTCATTTCATTTCCGACCATCCGTGCTGATCTCCTGATTGCAGGTACAGTGTGTCTGAATGCAAATTTCCATATAAATGAAAGCTTCAAAACCCTCCTATAATTATTGCCCCTTTTCTATGGAAGTGATGCATTTCATTGGATGATTTAACTGTTGTAAATGTAAATACAATGGTAAAAGATTAACAGTTTTTTTAAATAAAGTGTGTAATATCTCAAGGATTTGCTCATTTGAACAAAATCTCCTCGTAGTCATACAGTATATAGCATGTGGAGTTGTTTTGAACATGCGATTAGAATGGCGTGTGTGTGTGGTGTTCTTTGTGGTTTGATTTACGAGTCTTTGCTTGTCTTTATGGCCCAGTGAGCGATAAGAGTGTAATCAGCTTACACAAGCACTGCTCCCAGCCCTGCACTCTCTAACCATAAACACACACGCACACACACACCTCTCATTCACATCTACACATTATGCAATATTACACGCTCGCATAAGCACCGGTTACATACCCTGGGTGCTGGGGAACAGCTCCGGATGTTTGCTGTTTTGGTCAGGCAAGAAGGCAGCTATTTCTGTGTGTTTGTGAGATCGCAATCTAGAGTTTGCAGAACATTATGATCTTGAAATGAACAGTAATGAGTTTAGGGTCAGTGTGGAGAGACACATGTGATAGGGAAATATATACAGTTGAATTCAGAGTTATTAGCCCCCCTTTTTTAATTTTTCTTTTTTTTTTTTTTTTCATTTTTAAATATTTCCCAAATTATTTTTACAGAGCAAGGAAATTTTCACAGTATGTCTGATAATATTTTTTCTTCTGGAGAAAGTCTCATTTGTTTTATTTCAAATAGAATAAAAGCAGTTTTTAGTTTTTTAAAACTCATTTTAAGGTCAAAATTATTAGCCCCTTTAAGCTATATTTTTTTTCAATAGTATACAGAACAAACCATCGCTATACAATAACTTGCCTAATTACCCTAACCTGCCTAGTTAACCTAATTAACCTAGTTAAGCCTTTAAATGTCACTTTAAGCTGTATAGAAGTGTCTTGAAAAAATATCTAGTCAAATATTATTTACTGTCATCATGGCAAAGATAAAATAAATCAGTAATTAGAAATGAGTTATTAAAATTATTATGTTTAGAAATGTGTTAAAGAAATCTTCTCTCTGTTAAACAGAAATTGGGGGAAAAATAAACAGGGGGACTAATAATTCAGGGGGCTAAAACTACTAAAGTACCTTTAAAATGTTTGTGGTAAGTGGGAATTAGGATTTTTTTTTGCATTTAGAATAATATGAATGCATTTTGAAATGTGAGCAGAGACCACAAGACCAGCCATAAGTGTCATTTGTTTTGAAAATTGAAGACAATATTTGTTGTCTTCGATTATTTTTCCGATTAATCGATGAATCGGATAAAAAAAAAAAAAGGCATTAATTTTCAACTCTTTATTTAAAATCAACTAAAATCTTTAGAAAGTGCACAAACATGTTGTCCTTAAACGTCCCTGAGCTGTCATAATAATAATAATAATAATAATAATAATAATAATAAAATAAAAACTTAGTAGTTTTGTCCTGTTTTCAATCCAAAAAAAAAAAAAAAAAAAAAACTTAAATCAAGATGCATACTAGACACATGAAATAGCATAAATTATGTCTTGTTTTCTGAAAAAAACACCTCAAAATTAAGTGATTGTTTGCTTTAAGCAAGCAAAGTTATTTGCCAATGGGGTAAGAAAAAAATAATCTTAATGAGATATAATCTAAAACAGAAGTTTTAAGCATATCTTCATTTTCTCATGACATTTTTCTTGTCTAGTCTTGATGTAAGAGATTTTTTAAGATATTTGGACTGGAAACGAGACGAAATTACTAAGTAAGAAAAGCTTTTTTGCCTTTACATGACAACAGATGGAAAATTTATTGATCCAAAAAAGGGAGTGAATAAAAACATGTCTTTAGTCTCGCAATGCAAAGTGCAAAGTAACTAAACCACCGCTGCCTTAATTCTGTTATTAACACTTTCACTGGTGAGTTTAAAAGATACTATCTGGCCCGTGGAGTGAGTTTTGTTGGGAGATCATTATTTTAGAATGTTCGCCCTTGATGTTTCTGTGGTGTCGCGTCACGTGCAGCCACAATAGCACTGTATGACAGATGTAACCCTTTTATTATGCTTTTCCCTTTTATACAAAATATATAAGTGAGTGTTTTTTGTTGTTTAAAAGACGTATTCATGATCTTGATCATGATCTATAACGTGGGCATTGCCATGTTTACTTGCTGCCGCGTGCATGTCTCATTCATAATATTCATAAATTCACCAGTTACTCCCAAAATGCATGCAAGCAGGTGGCTGGCCAGCTGGGAGAAGAATAGATGGAACTTCATTGTTAGTTTCACTACGTGTATCTGATATGAATAATACACATCTGCAAATTATATTTGAATGAATTGTTAGACTTCCATAGACTTTCTTGTGTGTTTTACAGACTCTAAATAGATTGTTTTACTAGTAGTTGTGTGTATTTACATGTCTAAAACACAAAATAAGCATTGGCTGGTTAAAAACACTGCATAATTGTGCTGATATGACGTGTCTTTCTCTGGCTCAGTGCCAGACAACGCGCCAAAGCTCAGTTGGAATTTTTCACGTCATGCTTGTCAAACTGGATAACAAGTAAACACCAGCACCAGTGACATTACGTTCCTCACTTCAAAACGAAACAAAAGTAGGATTTACCCTGCTGTTGCTCCTTTTCTCCCCATCAAAGACTCCAACATGTTTGCGTTTCAGGTGCTGGATCATTGCCGTGGTGCCCCCGTCATAGTTTTTGCATATTTGGCTGTTAACACACTTTTTTGTTTATTTAGTGTTGCAGGAGAGGGGAAATAGAAGTGGCCACTTTAAGACTGCTTTTTACAGGAGCTGTAGTCCATAGCGAAGTGTTTTGTGGGTAGTGTAGTTCGACACCCATGCTGGTATGATGTGAGCTCTCGCTGTGTGCTGTGTAGTTGAGGGAGAAAGTTTGTTTTATGTTCACTCAAGTTATTCCACCCGGGAGCTGTTTGTACTGTGAACATGACAACACGAAAATAAGTAAAAGAACGGCATGCATTGATTACTTTTGTCCACCTCATCTTTTGCACAAGCATGAATTAAGGAGCTGTAACTCTGCCTTCGCCATGTATCTTTCCTCTAACGTTACCTTACGTATCGTTTTTTTTGCTCCGTCCTGTCTATGAGGCGCCAAACTTTGCTGTCATCAGTGCACCAGAGAGGCAGAGTGCGTTCACTCCGCTCCGTGTTCAACTAAAGTTTTTTTAATAATCAAATGTCTCCACGTCACTCGACACAATGAATCAATTATGAAATTCGGATTAATCGATTTGTTGTTCCAGCCCTATTTAGCTGAGATGCAAATATTTGAAAATCTGAAGTATGGGTTAAAATAAAACCTAAATATATTGAAAATTGCCTTTAAAATGTAAGTTCTTAACAATGTTCTGCTTGTCAATAAATACATTCTGATATTTTTACAATAGGAGAGTTGCAGAATATCTTCATGGAACGTGATCTTTACGTAATATTCTAATGATTTTTGGTAGGAGTGTCAAAATTAATTGTTTCTTCAGTGCACCGTGATGCAGACGCGGACAATTCGGTATCGGTTCAGTAATAATCATAACCGGTTATTATGTACTGACGTCATTTATCTCACATGCGCTATGTCGCTGTAGCTTAGTATAGTGAGGGAGCCGAGCGTGAGTATTTACAACGCTCCAACTACTTAAAAACTCAGAAACTGTGCACAATTTCACTGCGTGTGTGTTTGCTGGACCGTGTTTCACTGACACTTACAGCAGAAGCCCCTATTTCACGGCGGTTAAGAGAATGAAAGTAATCTCCATTTCTCTTTCTCTCACTGTGGCCCATGAGTGCATCTGTGAAGAGTGCCAGCCTGTAAGAGCCAATTGCAGCCCTTTCTGTTGAGCGCCTGACCAATCAAAGAGGTGTAAGAAAGAACTTGGTAGACAAGGCTCAGAAAGCGAGCGGGATATTTATATTTGTTTATTTGCTATAAATGCTCGTGTTGTTTAAAGGTACAGTTTATATATCTGACTGTTTGTATTAAAGGACAAAATTGTTTTACAAATAGTATACAAATATAATTATACATTTTAATACAAGAATTGTTGTGCTGTGAAGAAAATATAAAACTGTATGGAAAGCATCGTCAATGCACCGTGATGCACCAAGATATCGAATTGAACTGAATCGATGGCATGATAATCGTAACCGAACCGTGAGACCAGTGTAGGTTCACACCTACACCTATTTTTTTGGCATATACAGTAAATAGAAGTAATCATTTTGAACCATACAATTTTTAGCTATTGCCAAACCATACAGCATGAGACTGCTTTCATCATCCAGGTTTAAACATGTATTCTTTTCTGTATGTATTGTCTAAACTTTTGCCAAGTACATTTAACGTATTTTATTCTGCAAGCAGAAACGTAACTGTTTTCTTTTTATGTTGATCCCTGAATTGAACTACGTTTAACTCTTGCGCTTTTAAAATGCTATCAAAAAAGTGAAATACAGTTTCATGCTGCAGTTTGACCACCCTAAGCCATAGCCTGCTGGCCTTTCAAATCAGCAAATTTATTTGGATATATTTCATACTAGGGCAGTGTGATTAATCGAATCGCAATTGTGATTTGAAACGTTACGATTAGCTAATCGCAAGAGGCTACGATATGAAATATATTTCTATTATTTCATTTCCCCTGCCCAGAGCAAACATGTGACTGTCGTTTGTGTGTGATAGTCTTACTAGCCAATTGAGTGATGGGTGTCTTGCTGAAAGTATTGTCAGTGACACTCAATCTAGTAGCAAGCAACAGCAAAGTACAATTTCAGAGTTGTTTCAGTCATGTTAGTTTGCTGAGTGTTCTGCATTTTTATAATTATTATTATTATTTTTATAATAAGCTACACTATCTCTCTAATTTGAGTTCAACTTGTTTACAGAAAGGTAAGGTCAGTAAAATGAGTGTTTCATTTCTGAATAATTAAAAGTAAATTAAAAAAAATGTTTAAGTGAAAATATCTTTGTAGGTGTTTTTTTTAAACTAACACTCACTGCATTTTAGCAGTAAGAAGCTACAGTACAGAGTGAGCTGAAGTTTGACTACAAAATTAAACCACAAATTAAATCAAAATCGCAACATCTGTCAAAAAAAAAAAAAATCGCAATTAGATATTTTCCTCAAATCGCACAGCTCTATTTCATACCCTAGGGAAAAAGCTACATTTCAGTTCTGACACAACATTCATTTAATCAACAGATGCAATGCAATTTAAGTCTAAACATGAACAGACAGGTGCAAAACATTTGGCACCTCCACAGAATAATGACATCAACCTTTTGAAGAGCCACCTTTTGCTGAAATACCAGCCTGTAGACGCTTCTTATAGTCAAGGATAAGTCCCTGAATTCTTGCTGAACGCATTTTGGGCGATTCTTCTTGCAAACTTTCTCCAGTTCATTCAGGTTTGGTGCCAAGCATGAGTGGCCCTTTTCAAATCAACCCATATTTTTTCAATGATGTTCAAGTCTGGGGACTGGGATGGCCATTCTAGAACATTGTATCATGTCTGAGCGTGGATTCCTTGCTGAATCTGGAACTGTGCTTTGGGTCATTGCCCTGCTGAAACATCCAACCCTGTCGTAACTTCAGCCTCTTGACTGATTCCTGAACATCGCTCTTAAGAATCTGCTGATACTGGGTAGAATCCATGTGACCCTCAACTCTGACAAGGTTTCCAGTACCTGTGCTTGCCACACATCTCCACAGCATGATGGACCCTCAACCTTATATTTTAGTAGAGCACATGTTCTTCTCCTGAAATACTGTGTTCTTTTTCCATCATGCAAAGCATCCAAGGTTGTGGCATCTGTCCACAGTATTCATTCATTCATTTTCTTTTCGGCTTAGTCCGTTATTCTGGGGTTGCCACAGCGGAATGAACCGCCAACTTATCCAGCAAATGTTTTACGTAGCGTATGCCCTTCTAGCTGCAACCCATCACTGGGAAACATCCATTCACCTTCATACACTACGGACAATTTTAGCTTATCCAATTCACCTGTACTGCAAGACTTTGGACTTGTGGGGGAAACCGGAGCACCCGGAGGAAACCCATGCGAACACAGGGAGAACATGCAAACTCCACACAGAAATGCCAGCTGACCCAGCCGACCTTCTTGCTGTGAGGTGACAGCGCTACCCACTGTGCCACTGTGTCGCCTGTCCACAGTATATTTTTCCAAAATGATTTAGGCTTTTCTGCATCACCCTTTCATTGAACTGTTCTTTGTGAAGAATGTGCTGAACTGTGGAACGATGCACAATGCCATTATTAGCAGCAAGATGTTCCTGGAGCTCTTTGGAGGTTGTCTGTGGTTTGTGTGTGTCCATTCTAACTATTCTTTGCCTTTGCCTTTCAGATATTTTTCTTGGTCTAGCACACCTTTCCTTCACAAGAACTGTTCCTGTGGCCTTCCATTTCCTTACTATATTTCTGACTGTAGAGATAGACTTTAAACCTTTGTGATAGCTTTTTGTATCCTTCTAATTCATGTTGATGGATTATCCTAGTTTTTAGGTCATTAGGAAGTTCTTTTGAGGTCCCCATGTTGCTACATTCTGTTTCACAATAAGAAGCACAACTAGCAATCAGCTATCTTAAATATCCCTTTCATTATTGGTTGCACCTGTGTTGGGATATTTAAGGTTCACTGAGTCACTTAAATCCATTTAGTGTTGTAATCAATCAGCATTAAGTGACTACAGGTTTTGAAATCCACACAAAATAGAGGGCGCCCAAACTTTTGCAAAGCCTATTTTCCATTTTAATTTAATTTCACACATCTCAATACATGACATTATCTAGCGTTTTCTCTAAACTGAATGGTATTTCACTCTGATCGTTTCTTTTAAAGAGAGCACATTAATATGCAGCCATAGAGGCATGCCCAGATTTTTGCATAAGACTGTATGAGCAATATCATAAAACATAGCATACACATTTATGGGGAAAACAAAAAACAAAGGTAAAACAATGCAATAGAATAATAATAATAAAAAAAAAAACATTTGCATGAAGACAGAGTAATTTTTAGGTCAGTTGACTGACGCTGTGCTTTATTGCTGTACAGGAATTTTATAAAACATTTCAAAACAAAATATGTACCAAGACATACATTTCTCTTCTTTCCCACAAACATGTATTGAAGCAATAGTTATTTTTATATATCATTTACATAAGGATAAGAATAAACTAAAAAAAACAAACAAAACTAAAACACATCGACTACAAAAGACAGCAACACTTATGATAATTCAGTATTTCATTGAGTTCTGCATATTTGAGCAAGAACTGAGATATGAATGGGTTTGCTTTCATTTGTCTAGACGTATACGTAGTCGAAATCAGCAAATTCAAATGTCAATCAAAACCGAGACCAAAGGTTAATGTAATGATGTTCTTGGACTTATTTTGGCCACAGTTTTGACTGACTCACATGAGCTGGTCTCGACTACAACACTGGAATATGTTCTCTACTCACTGTGCTTAGCCAAACCATTTTTGGCTACTGTTCAAAATCAAATCAGGTCCATTAAAATGAGGCTGTGTTGGGCTGGAGGGTGAGAGGAAGTTCATAACATTTACGTCTGGATGATTCCATAGTACCAGACAGAGGGCATGATCCAATGACGTGTACTGTATGTCTCCACAACGTATCAGACTAAGCACAGCAAAAAACATACAGACGGGCCATGTACTTAAGAGAGATCTCATGCGTTAACATACGTTCCTTTTTCAACAACAGAGTAAAAAATTGGGCTTATACTGTACATTTCTTTTCATTCTTTTTTTGTGTTATAGTATTGACGATAAGCCAATACCATAGACTTTATAAAATAGCATTTTGTTTGTCAATAAATAAATGCTTCAAATAATAGTACCGTAACCCTGTTAAGCAATAGCAATGCAAAGCAGCTTTTCTAGTCATATCCACCGAAATGATATTCGGTCTTCTTCAACACTGGCCTGCACAGTGATTTTAATATGCGTCTCTGATCTGCAGGACTGCACAGCAGTGAAAGATGCTTAAACCACCGTCCAATGGAATGGGGAAAGGGACTATTCACATTAGTTGGGAAGATAAGAGACAGAAGATATGAGATACATAAGCCAATTATAGAGCTGTTTGATATGATTTATAGAGCCAGAAAGAATGACTCCCAAAACTGGACCTTTAAAATCATCTCTACAATGTTGATTGAATTTTGTATCGAGTTTCACCTTGAAAATTAAGTTTGAATACAATCATTAAAAAACAAAACAAAAAAAAAACATGTTACTTAAACTATAACAAGTTCTCAGATTTAATCTATGCACATTCAAAAATCAAGACCAAAGACCTTGAGATGGATCACTGTGTTGGAAGGGGCTGCATGGCCGTTCTTTTATAAGGTTTAACATTTGGGGACCCCATTTTACCAAGCAAGACAAGACGCAGCCTTCAGAATAAGCACACAGGCATGAAGTAACGCTCTTAATGAAGCTTAAACAAAACAGCGGCAAAGTGCAACTCAAACATTCTTGCACAAACACAACGTTCTGTACAATACTTTAAATACTTTTATACATTGACCACAGTCCTGTTGGGATGGAGAACGGCTAAAGAATTCACCATGAATAAACAATCATCCTGTACTAAAATGATATTCACACTATAAAACCATCTTAATCCTTTTTCCATTGCGTCCCTGAACATTTAGGGACATCTTTCTGTTATAAAGACAATAATTTGTCATTACACTTGTAAAACATTCACAATCTGTACATAACCCATCTATTCGGCCCAAACCTGAAGGACTTGAAGTTCTGCTTATTCTCAGAAAAGTGCCTGTATGTCAGTTGCAAAGCTCAACTCATGCTCATGGTTGGTCTCTAGTTGCAAACCTAGTGTTTAAGGTCCAAAACAATATTTACCCAAGGTCTTTCAGGTAATAAATCTGTGCGCACTATGGATAAACCAAATGCCTTGAACTATTTTGGAGGCATCTGCGTACCTTCACTTTTTAGGAACTTTAAGAGAGATGAACATTCTGGAACTTGTGCTGTTTGTACATGGGTACTAAGGTACTAACATGTTTCCATACAACCAAGCATTCATACATAAGCACCTTTGAGGAGAAGGTCCACAAATAATAAATCAGAGTCAAATTGGCAGTAATATCCATCACTAGGAATCGTTGTTCCATCTAATGTTGTATTTGGAGAATTGTGCTCTTTAACCATTCAATACAAATCAAGCATCTTCAAGTTCGTCTTCTGAAATCTAATGGTTTCATGTTGTAAAAGTTTCCACACATTAGCCTAGATTTAATGATGGATGTAGTCCAGAAGCTGGTGGAAATGTTGTGGACCTGTGATGTTACTGGTGATTTCCCTGAACCCTGACCTTTTTGCAAGGTCACAACCTGTGTGTGATGGTTGCCACCTCTGATAGAGGGTAACCAAAGCACCTGAAAAAAACATGAGGTGTAGCTGCTTCTCTGAACCTGAAGGCCTTAGGTCACAAAGCTAGACCAAGAGGCCAACACAAAGTTTTTTTTTGTCTTGTAAACTTTAAGGTCAGTCGCTACCACATGCCTCAGGTGCTCGAGTTGGAACAGAACCGGCACTTTTTACCCAACCCAGGCAACAACAGCCACATGTGGAGCAACCAGCACCAGGGTTTAAACCTAAAATATGGCCCACGATGTAGACTAAAACACACAGCAGCACAGTTGAGATATGTTTGCACAGCCCTAAGATAGCATTGATGAGTAGCAATCAAGACGACATGACATTTTTTTCCAAAAAGCTTTACATTTAGGACACCGCAAATGGGGATTCATAAAAGCCATGTTCCCTTTTGTCTGCCTGGCAATAACTATTCAAGATAGGGCTTGGTAGTCCTTGGGGGTCTCCATGTTATTTGGCCATTAGTTGTAGAGATGATGTCAAACAATTTTCCATTTCAAAAGTGAAGAGGAACAAGAACAATTTAGGATGGAACGCCATCCTCTTATGAGTTCCAAGTTTGACTCTGTAGAGGCTACCCCTATGCAAGGGGTAAAACATAAAAGGGCATCATCAGGCCTAAGGAGTGGGGTTCAACTGAGGTTGAACTCAGGAAGACCGCAGTCTCTAGGGTGATGCTTTCTTTCTTGGGCTCTTGGTCTTGACTGTTAGGGTTGGTGAGGTGTTTGTGTGGAGCCAAGCGTTCTGCCAGTCTGGTCGGCCATCACAAACACTTCTCCGCCAGCGTAGTAATTCCTGCAGAGTGGCCCGCTGTTCCCCACACGCACGTGACCTCTGGGGCACCTGAGAAAATAAGAGATCATTTTAGTATGGTGTATAATGGATGTATCTTTACCAAGGGTGGTCAACCATGCTCCAAGAGAACTTCCTTTTGTACACTTTAGCTACAGCCAGGCTCCAAAACACCTGCCTGATATTTTCTAGTTGTCTTGAATGCTTTGTGGAGTTGCTTCAGGTATGTTTGATCTGGGCTAAACTCTGAATTATGGTTTCCCTCCAGGAGCATGGTTGTCTACTATGATTGCCGAGTATCTACGTTACTTAAAACAATAGTCAAACTTAACATAACACCAATAACGTACACTGTAAATGCAATATTATTTACATCCCAATTACACAAATGATAAAACACAAAGCATCTAAGCTGCAAATAAAACGTGGCCAGCATTTGGTGGAGTGATGTAGGCATATACACGTTTCCATTATGAAGAAAAGAACAAAATCATGCACTTAAAATATGCGTTCTTAGATGTGTAAGTATCTGACACAAATCCTTCACTCTTGTATTATAAGATTGGTATGCAAGTCATTATATGGATGAATAGTATTTATTTTAAAGAACCTTTATTTTTGCAGTGTAGAAGCAAATGAGAAAAGAGTGTGAATACCTGTAAAAATGCACCTACTGATGTAAAACAAACACAACTCTCCTGGCATTCTGCTTGATGCAACTGGAAAATCAACTATACACAAATACACAAAACCCACCCTCGGGCATCTCTCATCCATCATACAAGCCCAATCAATAAACAGATAAATCAATTCATCCCAATCATGTGCAGCTGGTAAATGCCACAAATGGAACAGGACCTCTGACTGTGCCTCTGATCCATTCATGACGGATGAAGTGTTAAGAGGAAATCACGTGGCTTTAGTTTAGTCAAAGAGAAAACCCCCTTTACATTTGTTCTTTCTCACTAATAGGATGCCAACTGAGTGTGTTGGCACTGATTGAGTAAGGGCAGAACTATAATGCCAAAAAGGAAGACTGTCATATGTTGTTATTGTTGAAGTTAAGTGGACCTTACAAACAGTGTTTTGTACATAATTGTGGAGCTTAACAAGTGCAAATCTGGGCTGTTAACCTGGACAGAACCCTTAAGCTATTACTGTCCTTGAGCAAAGTTGCTCCAGGTGAAGCATCCCTTTTGAAATGTAGGATACTTGCTGAATCTGCAACAAAATTAAAGGCAACAGTACACATTTTGAAAGTAAATAAATAAACAAGAACCATCTGAGACATTTTTTTTTGAAATTTTTCAGTGATTTGGACTTTGCAATTCAAATGAGATCAGATCTCTAGAGGTCTCCAATTTGTTGAACCATTTCTTTTTCAACTAAAAAACTTGATGTACTTGTGCATTACTCGAAGTACATTTGAGTAGCTTTTCAAATTGAGAGAACAGAAAATATGGAAACATACATTTCACAATAACCTCCATATAGGGTAAAAATATTTACGCTCAAATGAAGTGGTTGAAAGAATATTTCCCAAGCTACAACTACCTTTTTATCCTGCATTTCCAGCATGTTACCTGGCATACAATAATATATAAACTCACCTAAACCTATAATACACTCACCTAATCTGTTCTTGTCATAACTAAGGTTGAGCATGCATGCTTACAAAGGCATAAATGACCATAGTAAATCACGCTATACTGTAACTGCCAACACCTGTTTAATATCCTATTGTCTGCATAAAAAAAGCTTTTTGGAAGATACAGGGGCTGATCATATAGTAGTATTTAGCTTTCCATCCTAACATGAAACAAATCTTCAAGAGTGCTTACACTAGTATTGGGGAACAAGTAAGCAACAGTACACAAGGCAAGCATAATGGAGACAGTCATGTGGTTGTATAGCTTCCTATGTAACAGTTTATTCGGCAAATGCATTTCCATTTTTTAATATTCACAATGTGTGGTTTATTTATACACTAATTTCGAGAGGATCACGTGCTCATGATTGATCATGGCTGGTTACTTAATGCACCAATGAGATAAATCCTAACTCACTATAAATAACCTGAGTTTCTTACCTCAGTCATCTTTGCTTTGAAGAATCTCCCCTTCTACCCCTACTCCTCCCTTTTCCTAGATAGGGTGGCACAGCTGCCCAGTGGTTAGCACTGTTGACTTACAGCAAGAATTTCACTGGTTCAAATCCTTATCAGGACAGTCGACGTTTATGTGCGGAGTTTACATGTTCTCCCCATGCTTGTGTGGGTTTCCCCCTAGTTTCCTCCCACCGTCCAACCAGAGTATTTTTACCTCAGTCACCTTCGTCTTGAAGAATCCCCCCTCCTACCCCTTCTCCTCCTCTCTTTTCCAAGATAGGGTGGCACAGTGGCCCAGTAGTTAGCTCTGTTGCCTACAGCAAGAATGTAACTGATTCAAATCCTTACCAGGCCAGTCAACATTTGTGTGTGGAGTTTACACTTCCTCCTTGTGCTTGCATGGGTTTCCCCTGGGTTCTCTGGTTTCCTCCCACCGTCCAAAGACAACATAAGTAAATGGACTAATCCAAAGTGGCATCATAGATGAACTCTTAGTCAGCTATATCTCATAACAGTTCCTAACTCATTAGCCATAACAAGCAGGGGAGTTCTCAAGACCTACCTGAGCTCAGACTCCCCTCTCGCCCTTCAAGCAGGAGGG
Organism: Danio kyathit; assembly: GCA_903798195.1. Lineage (NCBI taxonomy): Eukaryota > Metazoa > Chordata > Actinopteri > Cypriniformes > Danionidae > Danio > Danio kyathit. Next base: position 13,895,376 of record LR812527.1, read on the forward strand.
ATCCCCAGGGTAGAGGATCTTCTGAGCTCAGGGCTCTCTCCCGCTCCTGAACGCTTAAAACCCTTTTTTCACAAGTCCAACACCACCTCAAGTGAGCGTAAAAACCTTTTTGCAATTTAAGGACATTTTATTTGAAACTTGCCATTTTTATCACCAGTTTCACTTATGCAATACTTCGAAATGCACATTAACCCTGGGTTATGGAAACCCAACTAGTGCTGTTCTCAAATCTCAAATGACGTAACGGGACAGCCCTGGCCTATTTTACCTCTCTTGGCCTGCTCTGAAAGGGAACTCATCCGGAAACATTGTGAGAGTGGTGATGTTACAGTATAACAGCAGCGTTTTCTAGGAATCCATTTACAGACAAACACACACCCACGTTCTGCTGGAAAGTACTGATCCATAATTTACACCTCACGGTCGCTTCACAGTTCTGACATCACTATGTGAGCAGAAGAGAAACACAAAGATGGGGCGCAGTGTACCCAACCAAACAAACCACTCACGCTCATTAAAACCCAGCACGAAGTCTATGTCAATCACTGCCATTCACACCTGTAATGCAATCTGGACAGTACACAAAGCCACACACAGAGCACCTGGATCATATGCAGCTATTCATATTCAGGAAAAAAGCATTATGTTTAACCTTGCATTATTTATGTGCTTCATCAAGGGGCACACATGCACACTTAGAGATGTGGATACAGACAGGCGGGCAACACGACCACTTACACTCTAAATATAGCCCTGCCTCTCAATCCAGTGGGGACATCCAGTTCTTTGACAATCAATTGACAGAATATTCAGTGGTTCAAGCTTTGCAATTCAGATGAGATGGGCTCTCTGGAGGTTTCCAAACAAGAAAAAGCCCCCCACCCCAATTATATATATATATATATATATATATATATATATATATATATATATATATATATATATATATATATATATATATATATATATATATATATATATGTGTGTGTGTGTGTGTGTGTGTGTGTGTGTGTGTGTGTGTGTGTGTGTGTGTTTGTGTGTGTGTGGGCGTGCGTGTGTGTGTATATGGCAAAGATAAAATAAATCAGTTATTGGAAATGAGTTATTAAAACTATTATGTTTAGAAATGTGTTGGAAAAATCTGCTCTCCGTTAAACAGAAATTGGACAAAAAAAATAAACAGGGGGGCTAATAATTCTGACTTCAACTGTGTATGAATATATATATATATATATATATATATATATATATATATATATATATATATATATATATATATATAATGCCCAGGATTTGGTTTTGCTTTCGTTTTCTAAGCTGTCGTTAATTTTATGCTCACAGCCACGAGAGAGATATTAAATAATAATTCTTTGAACTAAACGACTCAGAAAAATTGGCTGCAGAATATTTGTACAACATTAGAAATGAGAAATCAACTCATTTGTCTTATTTAAATAATCTACATGTTTTATTCTTGTAATTGTTAGAATATTTAGAGATATTGTCTGTTTTTATTCATTTTGTTCTGTCATTTATTTCTCATTTGCTGTATATTTTTATTAATTTGGTGTCAATATATTACATATTTTATACATCTAAAATGCTTTAATAGCGTTTATAAGAGAATTAGCATAAAATAAAAATAGTGGTTGTTTTTTTATTTATTTCAAAAGTTTTTTTTTTTTTACTTTAACTCATTGAAAAGAAAAAAAGTTAAAAACAGATAATACTACTTACGGAAGTGGCGTTTAGCAGCTTTTGCATCTGAACTCTTCATAGGGCTGGACGTTATGGCAAAAATTTATATCACAATATATTTCTTAATTTCCGTCGATACGATATAATTCCGATATCGATATGGACAATATTAAAAAGACAGGAAAAAACTGCCAAGAGCGCACATAATGGATGTCTGTACCTACAAATGACTACATCTGAATTTGTAAGTCTATAATACCTTCAGGCTCTTATAACTTTTAAAAAAAAAATAAAAACAGAAATAAAATTAATGTTTACTTTTTATTTGTATTTAGCCTTTACAAACAATAAATGTGAAATAAACTATTAAATAAATAAAACTCTCAGACTCAGCTTATTTATATATATATAGATTGGGCATAAATTAATTTTTTTAATCTAGATTAATCTCGAAATTAATCTAGATTAAATGGCTCATTTGAATTCTGCTGAACATTCAGAATATGTGTGCTACCAAAATAATAAGTCTTTGAGAACGGGTTTCTCAAGCGCATTAGACCAGGGGCTCATCTCCTGTTTCCAAACTGC